>PVIA01017945.1:0-14184 GCA_004024845.1 Tonatia bakeri
TTATACAAAAATAAACTCAAGATGGATAAAAGACTTAAATATAAATCGTGACACCATTAAAGTACTAGAGGAGAACATAGGTAGGAAAATCTCAGATATATCACGCAAAAACTTTTTTACGGACATGTCCCCTAGAGCAAGAGAAATAAAGGAAAGAATAAACAAATGGGACCTCATCAAAATAAAAAGCTTCTGCACTACTAAAGAAAACAGTATCAAAATAAAAAGAGAATCAACTGTATGGGAAAACATATTTGCCAATGATACCTCTGATAAAGGCTTAATCTCCAAAATAAATAAAGAACTTACACGATTATACTCTAAGAAGACAAGCAACCCAATTAACAAATGGGCAAAGGACTTGAACACACACTTCTCCAAGGAGGACATACAGAAGATCCAAAATCACATGAAACGATGTTCAATATCACTAGCTATCAGAGAGATGCAGATTAAAACCACAATGAGGTACCACTTCACACCAGTCAGAATGGCCAACATAAGCAAAACAACAAACAACAAGTGTTGGAGAGGGGGTGGAGAAAAGGGGACCCTAGTGCACTGTTGGTGGGACTGCAGACTGGTACAACTACTATGGAAAACAGTATGGAACTTTCTCAGAAAATTAAAAATGGATCTGCCTTTCGACCCAGCAATTCCACTGCTGGGACTATATCCTAAGAATCCTAAAACACCAATCCAAAAGAACCTTTGCACCCTGATGTTCATAGCAGCATAATTTACAATAGCTAAGTGCTGGAAGCAACCTAGATGCCCATCAGTAAATGAATGGATCAAAAAAGTATGGTATATTTACACAATGGAATTCTATGCAGCAGAAAGAAAGAAGGACCTCCTACCCTATGCAACAGCATGGATGCAACTGGAAAGCATTATGCTAAGCGAAATAAGCCAGGCAGTGAAAGATAAATACCACATGATTTCACCTTTAACAGGAACCTAAACAACAAAACAAAGAAACAAGCAAAATATAGTCAAAGACACTGCATTAGGGGACAGGCAGGAAGTGGCCAGAGGAGAGATAAGAGGGAATTTCAGGGGAAAAGGGGAAGGGTTTGCAGGAACAAAGTTAAAAGACACATGGATAAAAACTAGGGGGAGGGTGGTAATGGGAGGGAAGATGGGAGGGGGATGGGTGGGCTTGATTGGGAGTAAAGGGGAGAAAACTGTACTTAAACAATCATTAAAATAAAAATAAAAATTAAAGAAAAAAAAGATTTTAGGCAAAATAAATGAACATTCCAGGAAAATTCAATTAGCTTCTAAGTTTAAACTTAGTACTGGTTTTTAGGCAGAAGGGATAGGCCCAGGTAAGTTCCATAGGAGAGCTTTCATAAAATTAGATTCAGGATTTCTGTCAAAGACAATGTTTTATCATAGAGACAATGGACTAGAAACTTGGGGAATTACCCACATGTTATCTGAGTGCTACTAACAAAAATAAGTAATAATCCATGGTGAGCCACTGCTGACTGTCAGATTATCTTGTTGAGAATCACCACAGCCAGAGTACCAAGGTCAGGATAAAAAGGTGACACAGTGGAACAAGGCAGCAGTGAACCAAACCTGCCCCCCAAGCCAACCTGCTGGCTATTAGTGATATAGGTGACATAAATGATGATTATATCATGGTCTTACAAGTGTAGAGCACTTTCTAGTGTATAAAGCACTTTCACAGTCATTATTATGTTTTTAAAGAATTTCCTATGGAAGACTGATAATGGCCAAACTGCAGAGGAAAATTTCACTTTCAGGAGCTTATTTCCAGTTTAAGACAAATATCTATTTTGAGTTAGGTAACCCACATGAGAGTGGATAAGCACAGGAGATGTTGATTTATTAATTAAGGATGCATCTAAGACAGTAATTTTCAATTGATGCATGACAGCAGGCACACTGGTGTGCTGCAAGAAGTTTTAAAACATGCAATACCTGAGTATTTAGTCAGGGGCACTTTTTCCAGCAAGGTGTGTCCAAACTTTTGGAATCTCTGTGCCACACTGGAAGAAGAATTGTCTTGGGCCACACATGAAATACATTGCAACACATAATCACAAAAAATCCCATAATCTTTTAAGTAAATTTATGATTCTGTGCTAGGCCACATTCACAGCCATCCTGGGCTGCCTGTGGCCCATGGGCTGCAGAATGGACAGACCTGCCTTACACTGTCAAATAAAAAAAAATGACAACAGCCAACACAACAATTGCTATCAGGTATGAATGAATCAAAATTATACCTATATTTTTTGTCAGATTGGCAAAAATTATATATGTTGGATGTTCCATGGGGCTTTAGTAATTAGTTTATGTGTGCCATGAGATAGAAAAGGTTGAAAATTGCTGATCTAAGACACTATCCTGTGAAAACAAATCAATATACAGCTGTCTACATTCAAAGGGCCTTTGTATTAGATGTGCAAAGAACACATATTCATAGTAACAGATGACAACTACTACCATGCACAGTGCCAATGACAGGTATAGTACTCATTGTTGATTTTCAGACAGACAGAAATAATTGTCAGGTAGAACACTCAAGAAATGCATTACAGAAGATAGAGGATATGAACGGGGGCTTTAACAATCCATGGGATTTGGATAGTTGGGAGGAAAAAAAAGTGAGGTTACATAGATAGTTAATATACACATAAGCCTATGTATTCATATATTAATTTTCATGCTTTTAAAAATTCTTAAGCCTAACTGGTGTGGCTCAGTGAGAAGGGCATCGTCCCACAAAGGGTACCAGTTCCATCCCCAGTCAGTGCCCATTCCTTGGTTGTAGGCCAGGTCCCCGACTGGGGGCGTGCGAGAGGCAACAAAATGGATGTTTCTCTCTGTCTCACATCAGTGTTTCTCTTCCTCTCCTTTCCCTCCGTTCCCCTCTCTAAAAATACATAAGTAAAATATTTTTTAAATTTTTGAATTTCTTAAATGAAATTGTTCTATAGTTTCCTTTCCCTGTATAAAGTAAAAAGAAAAAAAATAAAAACATCACATAAAAACATAAATAGAAACTAAAGAAGGCAAGGGACATAAGCTAAGGCAAGGAAATGTACAGACTGGAATTCAGTGAAAAGGAGACTCTGGGGTTGACTAGAAACGTATTCAGCTAATCTCCAAACAACACTATAAATCACTAATACAAGGGAATCCAAAAAATCCTAAGGATTCCCATTAACACTCTCAAATCTAAAGAGAAGCAAACTTTATATAGGCATTCTTATCTTTTTCTTCTAACTTAGTAACAGATCCTATAAATACTGGGGAAAAAACAGGTAAAACATAAAAAATTAACAAATGGGCAAACTCACAAGTACAAAGATTCCAAAACTATACAGTGAATCAGAGAAGTGATCCAAAATCCAAAAGTAAACTCTGGTGAAGGACAACTAACAGAATGTGGGATGGGAGAAGTCAGGCTGGCTATCCTAACAAAGATCATATGCCTTCTCAGCAGAGCTATTCTCTTTCCTATGCTATTTTCTCAAGCTACAAAACATGGATGAAACATGGAATACTTAATAAGCCACCCACACTGAATATTCTCAGAGTCCCTCAAGCGTTATCTGAGGGAAGGAGATAGCATGGTAAATAGGAAGACCTGCCAAAAAATAACAATATGATGAGGAAAGGGAAGAAAGACACACATGTGCAAAAGTAAAAGAACCCAACATCTCAAGGAATGAAAAAATGTCATAATAGCTTCATGCCATAACAAAATTTAAGAACAAGACTTTAAGTACATTCAGTTGAATGAGAGTTCTGCTTCACCATGATGTGGTAAGCCAAATTTCTCTTCCATTGACTATAACTAAAAACTCTGCACAAAATACAAAAAGCAACTACTTGAGGATGGTGAAGACTAAAACACAGCAGGTGTGCTGTGGGGAAGTCACCCACTAACAGGTGAGTTTCCAGGTTCATCTTTTTTCCTGTACTTTTGCCCCAGCTGCAGGCTCCAATCACAGAGCTATACAACAGAACAGCAGTATTGGAATCTAAAATTCTGCTTTCTTTTTCTATTCCAAAGCTTTGAGCTGAATTGGTAATTGAAGCAGGGGCAGAGAGGCTTAAGAACTGGAAAGTATGGAGGGCATTCCATAGTAGAGAGAGCTGGAGAAGAGAATCATCTAATTCTACATACACAGCCATACAGGTCTCTGACTCACCTATGAGCTGTACACATATACAACACGTCCAAGACAGGTCTGCAAGGCCTCTAACAGGTGAACCAAGACTATAAACCGCCATCCAAGTTTCTTATTAGCTTTTGAGGCGTAAATGCACTAGGCAGATCAAAGAAGGATGGTAAAGGCTTTGAAAACCTAACTGATATTGGAACCCACAGAAGATAAGACAAAATCTGTGCTCTGAAAGTTATGAGCATGATTCCTTGCTAAAACAAAAAAAAATTACTGTTCTTCTAAGGATTATAACACAACCCAATGTCAAAAAATATAATGTACAAAATGTCCAAGATATAATCCAAAAATTACTCAATACATGAAGAAGTAGGAAAATATGACCAATGCTCAAGAGAAAATAAAATCAATAGATACTAACTCTAAGATGACTGACATGCTGGAATTATCAAATAAAGACTTTAAAACAGCTATTATAAATATGTCTCATGAGGCAGAGCTAAAAACACTTGAAATTAATAGAAAAGTGGAATTTCTCCAGAGATAAATAGAAAATATGAAAAAATTGGAAGTTTTAGAACTGAAAAATGAAATATGTGAAATAAGAAATTCACTGAATGGTCTCAGTAGCAGAATGGAGATAATAAAGGAAAGATCCAGGGAAGATGAAAAAAAATTATCCAAGCAGAAGACTAGAGATAAATATATTTTTTAAATGAACAAGGAGCCTCAAGGACCCACTGGACAATACCAGAAGGTCTAACATAAATGTCATTGGAGTAACAGAAAGTGAGAAAAAATAAAGTGTGCTGCAGAAAAAGTATCTGAATTTAAAAGTATAAAAATATTATACTGGGTAAAATCAAAATTTAACAAATCAACAAATCCCAAATGGGATAAAGAAACAATTTATTTTCTTTCCTTTATCGATTTTTTTATCAATTGAAAAAGACCTAAGGAGACAAAACAAAGACTGAAACAATATTATTTCAGAACTAAAGAGCAATTTGGAAAGTAAAAAAACAGAGATGCCACACTACAAATCAAATTACTTGAAAAGCAAAAGATTAACATAATTGTATTGAATGTACATGAAAAAAGCAAAAATATAATATAATTACATTGGCTAATACTTATAAAAGATAAAGATACATTTATAAAACATGGAACAGAAAATATATTCAAACATATGCTACAAAAAGTCCCCCTGAATAAAGGAAAATCTTCACAAGAGTTTACCAAGTTTCAAAAGAAAGATAATACACAAGAATGATCAACAGTCAGATAAATTTTAATTAAACTACTTAATTTCAAGGAAAAAAATTTTTTAGACATTCCTATACAAAAACATAATCACCTACAAGGAAGAAAAGTTGGGTAGACTTCATACTTATCCAGAATCACAGTTGACCCCAAGAGACAATGAATAAACATTTTTAATTATTTTAAAAATGCCGTATACCCTAAAGATATTGTACCCAACTAAAAGGTCACTTAAAAGTAACATATACACAGAACTTTAAAAATCCAGGACTCATGAGCCCTTCGTTAAGAAGAAAATGTCCTGGGAAGAAAATCCAGCCAATTGGGATTTGAATAAGAATGGTACTTAAACAACATTAAAGAGAGAGAGAGAATACAAGAATTTAAGAATGGAAAAGCTATGATCCAAAGAACTGGTAATGACCCCTGAGTTCATTTGGAAATAGAACTGATACTAAACAAATATGGAAAGCATTGTTACGGAAGATAATACAATTGTCATCAACGATGATGTAACTAACACAAATCAAGAGGCATGGAGAATGATAGGAGAAGCAGCGATCTTCATTCTTCTGAGCAGATCCTGTTTAACATAGACACATTTGGTTAAAAAACAATAATAAGCATTCTAATTTCAAAACATGTATACTCTCATTTCTTAGCATTAAAGTGACTGGTGATCCCATTTTCAGTGTTCCATCATTCCTTCTTTCTCCCTAGCAAAGCAGTTCCCCCAAATATATAATCTGTAATTTTTACCACAATGGCACTATGTTCTAACTAAACAAGATAATTAACTATGCAGAAAGAACAGAAACATTTGGAGTATATTAAGTGCTCTACTTGACTTACAAAGATACACACATACACACACACATACATCCAATGTTCACCTCTAATGTTTGGCCGTGCATTATCTATACCTAAGGAACAGTTGTATTCTTATAGACATGGCCAGTTTAGAAATATCCCGATTGGTTTTTAAATGTATATATGCAGTTTGTGCTATAGGCCCACTGTAGCCAGATGATCTAATTTGATGTTAAAAATGCCACTTTCTCAACTCATTTCTTTAATTCTTCCAATTTATATGCAATAAGTTTAGATAGCATTAACTAAAGAGAGGAAATAAGTGCAGATATATTTCTCTTCCTGGTGTGTTTTATTTTAAAATCTTCATAAAACACTCATATAATGACTTATTCTAACACCTGCAATTTATGATATTAAAACAGTTTATGATACACTATACCATTAAGAGGTAGAGTTGGAATATCAATGATAGTGATAAATGTCTTCAAATGTTCAAGATGTGTATTTTGCTTTATCTAATAAAAGGCAAGAAACACACTCATAGATACAGAGAACAGACTGACAGTTGTGGAGGAGACCAGGGTTGTGGGGGGATAGGGGAAGTGGGGAGATAGAAGAGGGTAAAGGGGAGATAACTGGAGATGGAAGGAGACTTGACTGGGGATGGGGAACACAATATAATATACAGCTGATGTGTTATAGAATTGTACATCTGAAACCCATATAATTTTATTAACCAATTTCACCCCAATAAATTCAATAAAAATAAAGAATGAAATAAAATAAGGTACTTTACAAAAATCCATTAAAGATATTTGAAGATAATAAAATCACAAAACAATAGAGGTACTTGTTTGATATTCCCAGTATGGCAGATATGCTGCTAAGAACTCTACATGGATCATCTCATTCACCCCATAAGTTAATGTCTTTTTCATTCTTCTGATCCAGGGACCCTGAATGGGGAAACATACTGGAGGACATGGCTTCTGCCTTCACTTCCCTGCTTCTGGAGTGGAAGTTGCATGCCACCCTAAACCCTGCCTTACACCTGAGAACAGTTCTGAGCAGAATTAGGCACCATGACTTTATATCCAAATCTGTATTTCTTTGGAGAATGCTATCACTGAGCTTTGTCACATGTATTAAGTATGAAGATATGGCAAAATTTATGAAAATAATGCACAAATAACAGATTACATATCATTCCATTTACATAGAATAATGGCAACACATATTCAACAAACTCTGAAAGAAGCAGTTTGTAGCTGATGATTGTTATGATCCCCTAATATGTATTAAGTGACATTAATAACAATAACTGTCAATTAAGTATCAGTGTTAAAGGCTTAAACCCAATGATGATCAGGGCATAAATGTCCAAGCTATTCACATAAAATTCAACAAAAGAACTATCCTGTGATGCATAGTTCTTGGATATGATGGTACACTCTCCCAAAACACAAAATCCTTCTATGAAACCAGGTTAGGAACTTCTAAAAGAGATTCATGTTGATATATTTCAACTTGGAGCACAGATCTCTTCCATACAAATAATCTGTGTAGCACTGTCATGGAATACTCCTCTGAGAAGTCTGCTCTAAGAGAAAGGATGCAGTGGTTATATATGCAAGCCCATAGGAAAAAAATATTAGTAGTCTTCCAAACCAGCCTTTTCCAACATGTGTTCTTGGAAACAGGCCTGCTTTAACAAAGAGTTCCTTGAATGACTTGGAAAATGCTGAGACATTACTCTAGAATCTCAGTATTCATATACTAATATGTGTTAATTCCCAAAAAGGAAAGAAGATTTAAAGCATTTTCTTAACCTTTCTGATGACAGAACCCTTTCTTCATGGTACATACCCAGATATCTACCATAACCTGGGACTGCTTCTCCTCACAAACCATGATTTCCAGGTCCTATGAAGAGCCTTAGAAATCTGGGAACAAAGCAGCCCTTGGTGGAGAATTGTGAGAGCTGAGTCCCATACAAGTCTCAGCCAAGCACTAAGGGGCTCCTCTTCCACTGAGGAAGATTAAACATTAGTGAACATATTGTAACCTCCTTCCTGGACAAAATCCAAGGCAGGGGATGGGGTGGGGAAAGGAGCTGTGTCTGTGACGTCACTTGAGGTTACCTCAAGTGACGTCAGCTGGGACCAATAATGTGCTATCCTCTGAAGGGAGTATAATAAAAACTGACAGTGTCTATGTATTTCTTCATGGTTCCTTCATGCTGAGATGATGGAAAGGGATGGAGCTTTTAACCATCTTTGTTTTTCATACTGGATGACTTCAAAGGAAGTCCACATGTAAGTCAGGGGTCCCTTCTTTCCCCCTGACTTTGAGGCTGTTGCCCTGGTCACACACACATGAAAACATTAGGCAAAATTAATAATAGCCCTGGTGTAAAAGTAGCTCCCAAAATTTGGCTGACTCCACTTAGATCTTCCTTTAGCTTTTCCAGTGTCCATGTGATTTTGTGTACATCCACAACTAAGCAATGTCCAGGCCTATTTTATGTCCACTGAATCTATACTTCTGGCCAAAATGAGATCACAGACTGACCTACAGGAAAACAATACAGAGGACTGATAAAGCTAAAACAGAAAATGCACATTTGATCACTTACATTGGGAACATTTCTTTGCCACCAAGGAAAAGACCGCAAAGTTGAAAACTTGTGTTTCAACTGGAAAGCATAGACATTTTTATAAGGCAGGAATTCTTAACTGCATGTAGGACTGCAGGAAGATTGTTAAAGAGGCCACTCTTAACTCAGCCTCGATAGCCTCATGCTTAGTGTTTGGGCAGAGGACAAAGGAAAAAGAGACAATTCTTCTTTGTTATTTTGACTGCACTTACAGAATCAATTAAAATAATAATTATTGACGAAGACCTTACCACTGATTAAACAGGCCAACTTAATTGCTTCTGTGAAGTCACACACCTCTTAAGTGAATATCATGGCATCAGTAGAGATCACACAATGGCCCCCAGCTTCGTGAACAGGATGTGCAATGGCATTGATTTGATTAGAGCTTTTACATTGCAACCTGCACTCCTTCCTGAGCCATTCTCTACTGGAGACTTCCTCTGTTCTTCTTTAATGCTGCACTGAGCTGGAACAAAGCAAGGTGCCCAGCAAGAAGCATTGGGTTGTATCACACAGGGGATTAAAATGCCCATTATGAAGACAGGCCATAAAAGAAAATGGGCTGCAGGCAGTAAACTATTGATTGAAAGAAACTGAAAACACCACAGTCTCCAAACCCCTTGCCCTGCTCTGCATGATCTAAGCCCTGCCAAGCCCCTGGCTTCATAATCTACCTTCACTCCAGGGCTAATAATGCCTCAATTGCATGAGTCTTCCTCTTGGCTTTCCAATACAAGACACTGGTTCCCACCTTGGGTCTTTGCATCTGTCTTCTTCTACCTGAACCCTAACCCAACCCCCAAATTTATATTCATGATTTAGGTCTCAGCTCAAATATCCTCTTCTCAGAGAGGCCTTTTCTGACCATCTGAGCTAAAGTAGTCCATCTTCCTAACTGGACACTTTCCATTGCATCATCTAGTACATTTTCTTCAAGTCACTACCCCATGTTAGAATGTATATGGTTTATTTGTTTACCTGTTTATTGCCTCATGGCTCGTATTGACATATTAAATACACAAGAGCAGGGACTATTTGCCATCTTCTGTGCTGTATCCCGTGTCAAGAACAGGACCTGCACATAGCAGATGCTCGGTAAATACTGGCAGAAATAAATAATGGGTAGTGGATTGAGTGAATGGGAAATTCACTAATGTTCATTCAAGGCCACTGCTGTTAGCCCACACCACACTGGGTAGTGATCAGAACATGCATCAGGTAATATGACATCTAGGCCTAACCTGTCACTGCTGGATGTGTAAACTTCAGTAATTTACTTAAGATCTCTGGACCTCAGTTTACAAAAAGGGTTTACAAAAATGACCAATCTCACAGGGCTGTTGTTAGAATTATTTTAATTGCATGCAAAGGATTTAAGTAATCCAATTATAATAAATGCTTAAGAAATATTGTTCTCCTTGTTGTTGTTATTGCTATCAGTAATTCTTACCATATACCATGAAAAAGATCAAGGACTAGGGAACCTTCAAGTGTGTGCAGCAGTATTTTAAAAATCCCTGACCTAACACAGTCTACTCATTCAAGATAACAGTGCTCATTGATAGATGCTCTCTTTTACCTCAATATACCACACAGTCAAAAATTTCAACAGCAGAGCAACCTCATCTTCTGGATGGGTCAGTGAATTTGCACTGTCCATATCTGCATAGTCCTGCCCCCTTTTTAGCATACGCATGAGCAGCCCTTATGAATAATTTGGTTGGAGAAAGCAAAGTTTCCATTGTTGAAAGCCATGGAAGAGACTCTTAATTCAAACAGTATTACATTGGTGGATGAAGCAAACTGAAACATGTAAAATTTATTGGACATCATAAAAGGGAAGCGGGGAGAGGGCCAAGGAGATGGGGGTTCGATTACTGCTGAATTGCTAGCATAATAACCTGCAGCACATCACAGGGCTACAAGCACTCTCCCAGATGATTGCTTTATGTCACCACTGATGCTACTGGCCCATCAACTATGACCCTGAGAGCAGCAAACCCCATCATAAGAAAGAGAGAAATGTAAATTTCAAAATAGATATATAAATATTCGGTGGCCCAGTGCTCCATTAGTCATTTATATTCCTGACTTTGGAATGCAAAAATGTAAATCCAGGGCCCTTCTGAAGCCAGAAGTCACCCAGGGCTCATATAATAATCTCTCTGACAAGGGCTAAGCTGTGGCTGGCAATAAAACCCAGAGGGCCAATAAGTTCACTAAACACACTGAGAGAAAACAAGGGAGAGAGACACTCTCAACCTCAAGTGAGAGGAGAGAGAGATTGACTGATTAATCAAGCCCATCCCACAATGTCAGAGATTTCTCTGATACAATGGAAGTGTAAGGACAGAGCTGATTTACTCGCTGACAGGCTAACATCCCTGTAAGCAAAATGCTCCAAAGCTCATTCTCAAAGCTCTAAGGAGCATGGGATTTTTTTTCTGATTTACTGCCATTTATCACCACTAGAAATGAACGCAGGGCAGGCAGATACATACAGTTCTAAATGAAGGTAAGTGATGTCCTTGATGTAGGCTTTCCCAATGTCCCCCTTACAAATGAGATCATTAAGAAGTCCACCAGACTGAGTTTGATCTAACATGATAGGGGTGAGGGAAGCAAAAGGGCAGAGGGTAGAACTACTACAAAACCCAAGAAATTGAAACCCCTGTAGTATGAACAGAAGGGCAGAGACATGCAGTAGCTGCCATTCCTGAACACAAGAGGGAAAAGGAGCAGAACACTCAACCATGAGGGACAGGAAGAGAAGAGATGATCTACCACAGCCTTCCCAGGAGAAGGAGCAAAGGCACAGGAGACTATGTCAAGATCACACAGCTGTTTGGAGGCAGCCTGGGCCCAGAACCTGTGCCTTCTAATTAAATCCTACTCCCACCCCTAGACTTCCACACCTCCTCTCTTCTTCTTTTCATACTCTATGGAGGGATTCCACATTTATTGTAGTACTTACATAAAAGCCCATCCCCCAGGTTTAGGGTTTAGGGAAGTGATATATTATAGAATAGGCTAAGATATAGGAGATACTTGAGGAGCTATACAGATAAATATGTGCAAATCATTTAAATAGCAATATACACTATTGATGTCAATTAATTTCATTAATATTCCTTAGGACAAGACCTAGTAGGTATTTAAGGTCTTAAAAAGTGAATTGATTTAAAGGAAAACACTTAGTAAATAATAGTACCCATGTCTGTAGATTGGAAAGTAGCATTCTAGAAAATCCTCAACAGGTTTTCCAAGTTCATTTTGTCGAATAAAACATCTGACACATAAATATAACTGATTATACTCATCATATCAGTAGCCATAGATGAAATCAATATTTTCATTAAAGAATATTGTGTGTATTATGGTGGAATATTATTCAGCCACAAAAAGGAATGAAATTCTGATATATGATGCAATACCTTGAAGGTGTTCATATATGAATGAACCTTGAAAACCTGCGAACTGAAATAAGTCAGACATACAAAGACAACTGTATGATTCCACTTATATGAGGCATCTGAAACAGGCAAATTCATAGAAACTTAAGTAATAGGTGCGAGGGGCAGGGGAAATGGAGTTACTGCTAAATAATTATGGAGTTTCTGTCAGGGTGCTAAAAAGTTTTGGAAATAGTGGTAATGATTGCACAGTGCTGTGAATGTAATTAATGCCACTTATACACAAATTATATGGTTAAAATGTCAAATTTTATGTTACGTGCATTTTACAATTTTAAAAATTAATAATGTAATATAGCAAAAAATGTTGACTTGTATACTTTAAAAAGGTGAATTGTATGGTATGTGAATTATATATTAATAAAACTGTTAGAAAATAAATAATATAATGTACACAAAGTTAAGATCATTCTTGTCTAGAAAGAGGAAGCTATATATAGTGACCTGTGGAAACTGTTACCATAGAAAAGTCCTATCTGTTTCATCACGTCCCATAACAGTCCCTCAAGTATTAAGCATGACTATCTTGGGTCCATCTAAGAGAAGTTAGTTAAATGTTGTACTTATCAGCACTCCTGATAATGTGTCCCTCCTATACTATCGCCCCATAAGAGCTATCTGGGAAGTTCTGGACTACATTAATTTGGATCATCACCCAGAGACTGAACATTCTCTAGATTCAAAACAAACTTCTCTCTTACTATAGCTCTGGTTTCCAAATTCTTTTTTTTAATTCTTTATTTTATTGATTATGCTATTACAGTTGGCCCATTTTCCCACTTCACTCCCCACCACCCTGCCCATCCCCTCCCACCCTCATTCCCCCCTTTAGTTCATGTCCATGTGTCATAAGTTCTTTAGTGTCTACATGTCCCATACTATTCCTACCCTCCCCCGTCTATTTTCTACCTACTGTCTATGCTACTTATTCTCTATATCTTTTCCCCCCTCTCTCCTCCTCCCACTTCCCTGTTGCTAACCCTCCATTTGATGACTTTTTTTTTTACTGTTCATACATTTAATCTTCTTTTTCTTAGGTAAGTCCCTTTAACATTTCATATAATAAGGGCTTGCTGATGATAAATGCCTTTAACTTGGCCTTGTCTGAGAAGCACTTTATCTGCCCTTCCATTCTAAATGAAAGTCTTGCTGGATAGAGCAATCTTGGATGTAGGTCCTTGCCTTTCATGACTTGGAATACTTCTTGCCAGCCCCTTCTTGCCTGTAAGGTCTCTTTTGAGAAATCAGCTGACAGTCTGATGGGAACTCCTTTGTAGGTTACTGTCTCCTTGTCTCTTGCTGCTTCTAGGATTCTCTCCTTCATTTGTACCTTGGCTAATGTAATTATGACGTGCCTTGGCGTGTTCCTCCTTGGGTCCAACCTCTTTGGGACTCTCTGAGCTTCGTGGACTTCCTGAAAGTATATTTCCCTTGCCAGATTGGGGAAGTTTTCCTTTAATATCTGTTTAAATAAGTTCTCAATTTGTTGCTCTTCCTCTTCCCCTTCTGGTACCCCTATAATTCGGATGTTGGAACGTATAAAGGTGTCCTGGAGGTCCCTAAGCCTCTCCTCAGTTTTTTGAATTCTTGTTTCTTCATTCTTTTCTGTTTGGTTGTTCCTTTCTTCCTTCTGGTCCACTCCATTGATTTGAGTCCCAGTTTTCTTCCCCTCACTATTATTTCCCTGTGTGTTTTCCTTCATTTCTCTTATTGTAGCCTGCATTTGTTCATCTAATTTATGTCCAAAGTCAACCAATTCTGTGAGCTTCCTGATCACCAGTGTTTTGAACTGTGCATCTGATAGTTC
>PVIA01017946.1:0-14178 GCA_004024845.1 Tonatia bakeri
AGGCCACCCCTACCCTACCTATCCTTTCTGCATCAATGCTACTAGGTACACTTAAAAACCCTGTTTTAGATCACTCTGAAAAATCAAACCCCTTCCACTTTTATCATTTCTGACACCTCATAGTACCTCCTTCACCCCTCAGACAAAACTTTTAAAGTAAGAAGGGATCATCATCTGCTTTATCAGTTGGAAAATTGAGACCAAGTGGTGTTAGTATATTGAAAAACCCTTTTTTCATTTGTGCCTTCTAAATACTGCCATTGTTCTACAGAGACTAACTTAGAACTGAGATATGTCCTTCATATTCCACAGACAGAAAAAGCCCTGTGGAATATCATTGTAAATAGTTTCAAATTTTAGACACTTGGAAGAACAGAGTGAAAACAGATCTTGGCCATTTCCTGGCTGGCCCATTCATTCAACAGGAAGCTGATAGGCCCCTCTCTCATGGGCTGGTGTGCTGATCTTAGAAACACCACCTCTTCACCAGTAGCTTGGCCATTAGACTATTCAACTTCTTGTGTTTTTGAGACCCCAGAGATTTAAAATGCATTCCCAGGCCCTGTTCTATAACAATGTGTGCGACAATGGCCCGACTGTCTCTGATCTGCTGCTTGTTTTGGTAGTTGCTGTCCCCAAATGATACCTTGCAGAGGATACAGTGGCATGTTAAGGTAAATGCCTTCCTGAAACCTCTTTGGGACATCAGAGCACCCAGGGGTCTCCTTTTTCATTCTGGGAGTGTCACACAGCAGCAGATCAGCTGGCCCCCTCAGAGCACATGGAGCCTTAGCTACAATCTGTAGCCCTAGCAGCCTTCCTGCCTGCTCCTGGCTCCATCCTTCAGGGTCTGGTCTGTCTCTAATAATATAAACCCCAGCCCCACAGGGCTGGTTTGCCCTTGGGTCTGAGTGTCCCTCTGTGGAAGGCCCTGCTCCATTCCCAGTAGACACTTACCAGGTGCACAAGCAGCACAGGATCTGTCACCACCTCAGGAGGGAGTGGATGGAGGTGCTCTGGCCCTGAGCTCCTTTTATCCTGGCCTTGGGGTGTGCCCTGAGTATGAGATAGGGCCTGGGCATGAGAGGACTGCCTCCTATCACCCACATGATCCTGTGACAGCTGGTGACTGACAGCTACTCACTGCCTCATGCCATGGGGCTTAGGCCAGCTGCTCCTAGACTAGCAATAGGAGCTACTTAGACATGGGGAAGGAGAATTCCTACCACCATCTGTTGCCTTATCATTTTAGCAGTTCCTGCCTCTCAGTTTCTTACTCGGAGTTGGTTCTCCAAACCCTCTCCTTCCTCCTACAACATTAATTTGTTAGCTTCAGTCGTGCTGGTTTAAACTAAGAAATATAGGTGCTTCCAAGCTTTTACACATATGTTCTAACCAGTTTGCTGTTACGATTCAGTGTATCTGTGTGGTTATGTGTGCATTTGCTTTCTTTTAAAAATACATTACACATTTATTTCATTTTCCTTATTCTAAACTTAGATTTGTCAGTCACTATTTTTTCAATTGCAGTTGACTTTCAGATGTGCAGCATAGTGGTTAGATGTTTATATAATTTATGAATAGATAAATCTAGTACCCTCTTGGCACCTTACATATTTATTAAAGTATTATTGATTATATTCCCTATGCTGTTCTTTACACTGTGCCATTTTGAAACTAGTAATTGTACTTCTTACTTCCTCTACATTTTACAGCTAGTGCACAACACCCCTCCCCTCTGCCAGCCATCATCTCATTCTCTATCTGTAAGACTGCTTCTGTTTGTCTGTTCATACTGTTCTTTAGGTTCCACATACGGGTGGAATCATATAGTTTTTGCCTTTCTCTGCCTGACTTATTTCATAATACCCTGTAAGTCCATCCACGTTGACAAGAATGGTATGATTTCATTCTTTTTTATGGTTGAGTAATAGTCCATTGTATATATGTATACACCACCTCTTCTGTATTCAATCATCTATTGATGGGTGCTTAGGTTGCTTCCATATCTTGACTATCATAAATGATGCTGCAATGAACATAGGAATGCATATTTCTTTTCAAATAAGTGCTTTAAATTTTTTTTGATAAATACCCAGAAGTAGAATTCCTTGGTAATACAGTAATTCTATTTTTTTTTTAGAAAACTCCATACTATTTTTCATAGTGGTTGCATCAATTTGCAATCCCACCAATAATGCAACAGCTTCCCCTTTTCCCACATCCTCACTAATTCTTGTTTGTTGGTTTACTGATGATAGCCATTCTAACAGGTGTGAAGTGATATCTCATTATGGTTTTAATTTACATTTCTCTGATGATTAATAATGTTGAACATCTTTTCATATGTCTATCAGTCATCTATATGTCTTCTTTGGCAAAATGTCTCTTCAGGTGCCCAGCCCACTTTTTAGTTAAATTGTTTGGTTTCTTTGGTGTCAAGTTGTAGGTTCTTTATAAATTTTGGATTTTAACCCTTTATCACATATATCATTGGTGAATATCTTGTGTCAATTGTAGGCTGTATTTTCATTTTGTTGATGTTTTCAACAAAACTAAAAAGTTTTTCTTTCACTTAAAAGTGAGATCATATGGTATTTGTCTTTCACCGCCTAACTTAGCATAATGCTCTCCAGTTTCATCCATGCTGTCACAAAGGGTAGGAACTCCTTTCTTTCTGCTGCAAAGCAAACAAGCAACAAAATATAACTACAGACATTGAAATTAAGAACAAACTGACAGTAACCAGAGGGGAGGTGGGAGAGGATAATGGGGGGAAGGGGAAGGGGAAGGGGTTTTCAGCAACAGTTACATAGGACACATGGATATAACCAAGGGAGGGGGTAGGATCAGGTGAGGGAGGTGGGACAGCTGGGGTGAGGTGGAGTCATGGGCAAAAATGCAGACAAAGACAACTGTACTTGAATAACAATAAAATTAAAAAAAATTTAAGCTTTTTTCAAAAGTTTTTTCTATCCAAAATTTTTTTATTTGATGTGGTCTCATTTCTTTACTTTTTTTTCTTATGTTTTCCTTGCCTGAGGACATACATCAACAAAACTATTACTAAGAGTAGTGTCAGAGAGTTTACTTCCTATATTTTCTTTAAGGAGTTTCATGGTTTGGGGTGTTACATTTAAGTTTTTAATCTGTTTTAAGTTTATTCATATATTGGTGTAAGAAGTGATCTGGTTTCATTTTTTTACATGTATCTGTCCAGTTTTCCTAACACCATTTATCGAATAGGCTGTCTTTACTGCATTATATTAACCTCCTTTGTCATAGATTTATTGACCATATAGGCATGGGTTGATTTCTGGGCTCTCTAGTCTTTTCCACTTCTATATTGTCTTTTTTTAATGCTAGTACCATTCTGTTTCGATTGCTATAGACTGTAGTATACAGGAGTTAACAGAGGTAGTGCCTGCTTGGGTGGTTGGTAGGGTGATGACATGGATGTTATAAATTATGGTTTTAATTTGAATATTTCACCTAAAATGTCATATAGTGTGCTTGAGTGTGATATTGTTATGTTACAAATTTCATGCTTATGATTTTGTAATTAAAAAGGAGCATTATTTGTGCTGGAACCTGTAGTTTGATATCAGGTAACATGATTCCTCCAACTTTGTTTTCTTTCTCTTGATTGCTCTGGCTATTTGAGGTCTCATGAGGTTCCATATAAATTTTAGGATTATTTGTTCTAGTTCTGTGAAAATGTCATTGGTATTTTGATAAGTATTGCATTGAATCTATAGATTGCTTTGGGTGTTATGAACATTTTAACAATGTTAATTCTTCCTATCCATAGCATGGTATGTGCTTCCATTTATCTGTATCTTTTTCAATTTCTTTCTTCAAGATCTTACAACTTTTTGAGTACAAGTGCTTTACATCCTTGGCTAAATTTATTCCTAGGGATTTTATTTTTTTGATGTGATCATATAAAAATGTAAGTAATTTCTAAGTATTAATTTTGTATCCTGCTACAATACTGATTTTTTATCAGTTCTAGTAGTTTTTGGTGGAATTTTTAGGGTTCTTTTTATATAGTATTTTATTGTTTGTAAATAATAACAGTTTGCTTCTTTCTTTTTAATTTGGATGCCATTTACTTCTTGTCTGATTGCTGTGGCTAAGAAAGATTGAGAAAGATTAGTAAAAGTGGACATTCCTGTCTTGTTTCTGATCTTAAGGAAAAGGCTTTTAGCTTCTCACTTGAGTATGATGTTTGCTGTGAATTTTTCACACATGGCCTTTAAGGACGTTCCCTCTAATACCAATGTGCTGAGAGTTTTCATCATACATAGGTGCTGGACTTGGTCAAATGCTTTTTCTGCATCTATAATATAATCATGTAAGTTTTATTCTTCACTTTTTTATGCGGTGTATCATGTTAAATCATTTGTGGATATTGAACCAAACTTGCATCTTAGGAATAAATTACATCTGACCATGATGTATGATCTTTATAATGTATTGATCAATTCAATTTACTATTTTTTGTTGAGTATTTTCACATGTATATTCATCAAGGATATTGGCCTCTAATTAATTAACTAACTAATTAATTAATTTATCTCTCTCTCATTTCTTTCTCTTTTTTGTTTCCCTCTGTCTCTTTTTTTTCTTTCTTCTTTCTCTCTCTCTCTCTCTCCTTTCTCTCTCTCTCTCTCTCTGCCTCTCTTTCTTTCTCTCTCTTTCTTCTTTTATCTTTTTGTTTGTTTCTTTCTTTGCTTCTTTCTTTCTCTTTCTTTTGGTAGTGCCTTTGTCTGGTTTTGGAATTAGGGTAATGTTGGCCTTGTAAAAAGAGCTGGGGAGCCTTTCTCTCTCTTGAATTCTTTTGGATAATATGAGGTGTTAATTCTCTTTGACTATTTTGTAAAATTTACCTGTGAAGGCATCAGATGTAAGACTTTTATTTTTTGGGAGGTTTTTGATTACTAATTTGACTTTGTTAGTAGATTTTGGTCTGTTCAGATTCTCTGTTTTTACTTGACTCAGTTTTGGAAGATTGTGTTTTTAGGAATTTATTCATTTCTTCCAGAATTTCCAATTTGTTGGCAGATGATTGTTCATACTATTTTTTAAAATAATCCTCTGTATTTCTCTAGAGTCAGTTGTCACTTCTCTTGTTTCCTTTATTGATTTTAATTATGTGGGTTTTCCCTCTCCCTTTCCTAGATGAGTCTGGCTAAAGGATTATTAATTTTGTTTATCTTTTCAAAGAAGAAAATCTTGGTTTCATTGATCTTTTGGTTTTTTTTAGACTGTTTTGTTTATTTCCACTCTGATCTTTATTATTTCCTTCCCTCTTGTCACTTTGGTCTTTGTTGTTCTTTTTCTAGTCCCTTTATGTGTAAGGATAGATTATTTATTTGAATTTCTTTTTGTTTGTTTCTTAAGGTTGACCTGTATTGCTATGAAATATCATAAGCCTACTTTTGTTGTGTCATATAGATAGATTTTGGGTTGCTATGTTTCCATTTTCATTCATGTCAAGGTATCTTTAGATTTCTTTTTTGATCTCATTGTTGACCCATTCATTGTTTAGTAATGTGTTATTTAGCCATGTGTTAGTGTGCTTTTCAGTTTTTTCTTCATTTCAAGGTTAATACCACTATAGTTAGAGAAGATGTCTGATATGATTTTAATCTTCTTAAATTTATTGAGACTTGTTTTGTGCCCTAATATGTGCTTTGTACTGAAAATGTTCCATGTGTATTTGAAAAGAATGTATGTTCTGCTGCTTTTGGTGAAATGCTTAAAAAGTATTAATTAAATCCATCTGGTCTAATATGTCATTTAAAGCTGCACTTTTCTTGTTGATTCTCTGTCTGGAAGATCTATCTGTTGATTTCAATGGTATCTTAAAATCCCCTACTATAACTGTATTACTGTTGATCTCTCCCTTTAGGTTCATCAAGATTTGCTTTACATATTTAAGTGTTCCTAATTTGGATGTGTCAATGTTTACAAGGGCTCTATCCTCTTATTAGATTGATCCCTTTATCATTATATAGTATCCTTCTTTGTCTCTTGTTATAGTCTTTGTTTTACAATCTATTTTGTCTGATGTAAGTATTGATACTCCAGCTTTTGTGTTTGTTGTTCCTATTTTTATAAAACATTTTTTCCTATCCCCTTTCTTCAATCTGTGGGTGTTTTTCCATCTTAAGTGGGTCTCTGATAGACAGCACACATATGGGTGTGGTTTTCTTACCCACCTGCCTCCTTTTGTCTTTTAATCAGAGCATTTATCAATTTATATTTCAAGTGATTATTGATAGATGCATAGTCATTGCTGTTTTATTATTCATACTTATGTTTCTTTTCTTCTTCCTAAAAAAGTCTCTCTAACATTTCATGTAATACTGGCTTGATGGTGATTAATTTCATTAGCTTTTTATTGTCTGGGATGTGTGTGTTTGTTTCTAAGTGTGGTATATTCATTTGGTGTGTGCTGTGTGGAGCTCACATTTTAAAGTAGATTTACCTCTTAAAATTGACTCAAACTTAGAAAAAGTACTTAAACATTAGGTTTGTGGCTCTGAAGCCAGACATCTTAGGAATAAATTCTAGCTCTGAAACTTAACTGTTTATATAAATTAGGAAAAATTGTTTCACCTATTTGTCTCAGTTTCCTTATCTGTGAGAAGGTGATTTTAATAACTTCTTTTTTAAAAAACAGTTTTTTTATTGTTGTTCAAGTACAGTTTTCTATCTTTTCCCCCAACCCCTGCCTGCCACCCCAGCCCTCCCCACCTCCTTCCCCTGTTTCCACCCCTGTCCTGTTGTTATCCATGTGTCCTTTATAATTGTTCATGCAAACCCTTCACCCTTTTCTCTTATAATCCCTTCTCCTCTCCCCTCTGGTCACTGTCAGCCTGTTCTCAATTTCAGTGTCTTTGGTTATACTTTGTGTGCTTGCTCATTTTGGTGATTAGGTTCCTGTTAAAGGTGAGATCATATGGTATTAACTTCTACTTCATGAATTTGTTAGGAGTATTAACTATGATAACATGAATAATGCTCACAGAACTTTGCCCTTTCACATTTTATACATACCAAAAGCTATCATCATCATCATAATCACCATCATTTTGTTAATCACCATCTGGGTGCATGCTGTGTCAATCAACAGATTTTTCTTTTGCCATGCATGCAGCCAGCATTGATTAGGACATTAGAGTTTATAAATAATTTCTCCATGTGACTTAGGCCATCAGCATAAGACCTGAGCATGCAGACAGACATGGTTAGCATACATCACCCCCCAGAGGTCTGGCCCTGTGTTGCCTGAGCATGACTCTTATCTTTCTGCTCATGCTACTACAAAGGGTTTAGTTATAAGGGAGTGGTCAGGATATCAATTCCTTGGCTCACACAGGTAACTCTTACTCAGCAGCAGAGCACTGATTCTTAAAGTAAATGGCCTGAGAGATCCATGGTCCATGACTCTACCAATGTGGTACACCAATCACCAATCAACCTGATTTAGTTCTGGGTGCTAAGTTGGAAGCACATTTGAATTCACAAAGGATTGGTTTGTTTGTCTTGACTGTGTGAACTCAAAAAGACTGGAGTTCAATTCAAAAAGAAAATTTTATTAGGCAAATGATTGGCTTTCCAGGTCTTCTGTTATCAGGGATGGATAGGGAGAAAACATGGCTGGAATCTAGAGTAGAAAGACAAGGCAAATCAAAACCATGCATCTGCCCCACATTGGAAAGTTATAGAAATAACTGTGATCATTTCTTTCTCAGTTTATTTTGATTTATCTGTCTATAATCTAGTTAGTGTTTAACACTTCCTTTAAAGTGTTCAGTTCTTTCAGAATCACCCTGAGCTTCATACTAAGTGTTATTGTACTTCTATTCTCCAGAACTAGCACCAAATATGTTCAAGGATTTTTTTACTCATCACATTCTTTTTTTGTAATGTATGTCATTAAACAATAGTCTTTAAAAAATAAGGAAAGCACATTTCATTATTTCTTATACCTAGTAGTCCACAAAACAATGACATAAAACAACAAAAAAAATGTGTTAAGTTAATCCACTTCCAAATAAAGCTATTCATGTGGAAAAGAGCAACAATTAAACAAATTTGAAAGGGAAATGACCGATTGAGAGAAAAATTACTACACATACTCCAGGAGTAAGATTAAAACAGTTTATACACAGAAAAATAATAAGAAAAATCCCAATAGAAATAAGAAAATAGATAGACAATACAAAAATGTTAGTTTTATATATGACCAATAAATACATGAAAAACTAGAAAAAGACTTTTATTTTACCTTATCAAATATGCACATTCATATCTGTAGCGATTTTCAAACCTTGCTTAAACACCCAGTGGTCTGACCGAAGCGTGCAGAACCTGGCTCCTTCTTGGCCGGCTATGGACATGCATAAAAACCTGAACAATGGCTTGTTAAATCACGAGAAATAATCATGCATAGAAACAGTTTGCTGAGTGGCTAAGCCCAGAGTGGCTCACCTAACTTGGAGAGTGGCGACTCCGTCCTTTACTTCCCTACAGAAAACTGTTTCTATGTATGATTATTTCTCATGGATTTGACAAGCCATTCATTAGGTTTTTATGCGAGTCCATAGCCGGCCAACGGAGCTGGGTTCTGCATGCTTCGGTCAGACACCCGGGTGCTTAAGCGAGGTTTGAAAATCGCTACAATATCAAATGGGTAAAATATTTTTAATTTTATAAACTGATGTCAATGTGGAAGTGGAAAGACACTGTGGCTAGACTGTACATAGGTATTGTCTTTTTCATTTCTGAAAGTCAAATTGTACACCCATTTATTCAGATTATATTTACTGATGGGTAAAATGTGCAATGTACGTACATTCTAACCAAGCCATTTCAATTTTAGAGCTTTTATTCTGTGGATATTATCACAAAAATATGCAAATTTAAAAATGCAGGCACAGTAACAATGATATTTATTTAAAAATTGTGTGGTTCTACATTTAGGCATAAAATTATTTCTATTGACTGGAGCTATTCTGTTACTTTTATTCAGTGAAGCTGCTATATTATAAGACACATATATAACAACAATCAGCCCTGGCTAGTATGGCTCAGTGGATTGAGTGCTAGCATGTGATCTGAAGGATTGCCAGTTTGATTCCCAGTAAGGGCACATACCTGGGTTGAGGGGAAAGATCCCCAGTATGGGACACATAAGAAGAAACCACACATTGATGCTTCTCTGACTCTTTCTACTTCCCTTCCCCCCTGCTTAAAAATAAATAAATAAAGTCATTAAAAATAGCAACCAAAAATTAATTTAAAAATAAAACCATATCTAATAGCAACAAAAACATATCTATCTAAGGTTAAATGTCTCAAAAGACATACAAATGGAGAATATTAGAAAACTCTAGTGAAATACATTAAAGCCTACCATAATAACTGGAAAGATAATGTCACAGCTAAGGATAAAAACAAACATTGTTTTAAAGATGTCAGTTTTTTTCAAGTCAATCTCTGGATTTCGTGTAATTCCAATAAAATTACAAAAGGGATTTTAACAGAACAACCTGATTCTATGACTTAAACATTAAACAACATAAGACCAAGAATACATGGTATAATCATGAAGAAGAACAAAACATGGAACTTGTCTTGCAAAATACACAGCAATAAAAAGTAGTTGACATTAATAGTGTGGGCTATGCATGAAAGAATGATGGAACAGGGTATGAGAAGTAGAAATAAATTCACACACGTACAAATACTTGAAGTGCATCAGAGGCAGGATTACAGAAAAGTGGGGTGGGGGAAGCAATTCAATGAACGGTGCTGTGCTAACTGTTACTCCATTTGGGAAATAAACAAATACTGCTATCTCACACCATACACAAACGTCAATTCCATGATACAAGACCGGAGTTGGAAAACCAAACATTAAACAATTATTAAACACTTCAAATGTAATTTAGTAGAATAACTTTATGGGCTGTTGGTGGGGAAGGATTTCCTAAGTAATACACATGTGTGGACATCACAGACAAGTGCAACATAAACAAACAAAAAATAACGAGATTTGTTACACTAAAATTAAATATACTTTCATCAAACAACATCACAAATAGTAAAAAAACTAAAAAACATTTTATGAGAAGATATTTGTAACATGTATTATTAGCAACAAAATTGGATGTAAAATAAAGAACCCTACAAACCATTGAGAAGAAAATAATGAAGGAAAAAATCAGCAAAAGACAAGAAGCATTGATTCCCAGAAGAGAAATCCTAAGTAACCAATAAGTTCATGAAAAAGAGTTTTGATCATGCCAGGACTCAGAGAAAAACAAGACAAAGCCACAACAGGATAAAATTTTATATTATCAAGGATTGAAAATCCTGACTGGATTTATAGTTGGCATCAATGTTGAATAACAGAAATTCCCATTCTCTCTGGTGGGAGTACACATTCACACAACAACTTTGAGGAGCAGTTTGGCAACATAGTCAGGGTAAGGACAGACGTCCTCAAAGGCCCACCCACCAATACCACTCCTGAGTCTGTTGTGGATACAGAGGAAGTGTGTGTGAGAATGTCCAAAGAATGGCATTACTTATAGAGCACAAACTGGAAATCAGTCACTACCCAGCTGCAGGTGAATGCATAGTACAGTGTGAGTATACTCACATCGAAATAATATACTATAGTGAAAATATATAAAATGAAATGAAATAAAATAAAATAAAGTGAGCTATATCAGAAAAATATAGCAAAGATGTGGGGTATGTTTTCACTTTAGCAAATTTAAAATATGTTTTCATCAATACCTAAATAAAGTATCAATAAAATACAGTTAAATATAAATAAATTCTATTTAAATACAAATGAAAGATATTTTAAATTAACCCTAAATAAATTATGAGTTAAAAATAAATAAATACAATAAAGCACGTAAACACCACATGAAGAAAAAGTAAGACATATATAATAGTAAACATCTTGGAATAAAAGAGATAATGAAGAGGTGGTTATGATTATATTTACAACATTTTATTTCTTAATTTGAGTAGAGGATATATACATGGATATTCATTATACCACGATTCTCAACAGGTATTTGTATAAAATATTTCATTTAGAATTAAACACAGGTAAATCTTATACATACATATAAAATAAGGTATTAGCCCATAGTATTTTTATATTAATAAATACTTTATATATTCAAATATTTTCAAAATTTGTCTTTTGATTTTATCTCATATTTTATATGTATATATATATCTATTTTTCTTTCTGATCTTCAATTGTTTATAGATACACTATTTTTTTCTACCCTGAAATAAAATAAACACTTGGTTACAAGTACTGCTTTCTTTTTTTTATTCTACTCAATTATATAACTGCTTCTTTCCATGAAATTAATCTTGGCATGTGATACTAAGTTAGGGTTTACATTTTCTTTTTAATTAACAAAATACCCTAACTCTAGATCTTAAAGGACCATCTTTTCCCAATGATGATTGGTTGACACCTGCTTTACACATTTTAAATCCTTAGGTAACTTGTATTACATTCAGTTACCTGATTTGCACCAGTCTCAACATTTGGGGATTAATTGTGTGAGTGTTAGAGGCTGAAAGATAACTTCTGGGACCTGTGGTGGACGGGGAAAACAACCCAGATGCCTGGAAAACACAGGAAATTAAGGGAATTTCCCAGGGAAAGATCTTGCGATCTGGCTCTCCTTATTTTTTCCTGCTAGATGCCTCCCAGATGTGGGGGATGTGGAGAAGTAGGACCCAACTCTCACCTCAGGGAACAGGATGGAAATCTAACCAGCTTTGTCACCTAAGGCGGTTTCTAGGATCCTCTGTAAATGTGGTTTCCAATGAGGTAGAATGCATTCTGTGCCCGGATATGAATCACATTCCAAAGAACAAGCGGTCTGGAGCTGATTTCTCACTGGTCTGCCAGAGGGTTCTGAAACCAGGCCTGACCTGGAGTGATCCGCCCTGGGACAAGAGGCAATCATGTCACAGGGGAAAAGAAGACTCTGAAATGCACACGAGAGGAGTTGTTAGAAACTTGATTCTTTCTGTTGCACAGTTGTACCCAATATCAGTAGAAAATGGTGCACGCTTGTGAGACTGTGCCCCTTTGCCCTAATCGCCATGCCAGGGTCAGAAAAACACATTTAGAAAACTGGAAGAGAGACAAATATCAGGCAGGAAACAAGGTAGAAGGACCAGGCTCCCTTTCTCTCGCTGTGACTGGCCAGCCCACCACACTGACAATTAGGCCATTGAACAAAGTGGTATTGTGACTATTTCTCAGGCTGAATATTCCAATTTCAAAAATGAGACCCGATTTGTGATTTAAAATGACAAATTGCTTTTTATTATTTGGAAAGAGCCATAAAGTCACTAGGTGTTCCCAAGTTTCTATCTAGGAATCAGAAGAACATCCTATGGGAGTAAAAATTTAAGAATAGTAGTATGTAATAAAAAGGTATATTTTTATTTTATCCTACAAGCTAAGCTTGCTCAACAAGAGGGTTACAGACAGATTATGTAACATCTGTGAGGAAACACTTAGACGGCTGCCTAGATAAGGCTACCCAGAAGGCTGAGACTCGAGGTGGGCCTTCCAGCAGGCGTGGAAGTGCAGAATGTCCAGAGGACAAAGAAGAAATTGAAGTGAACATCAGACTGAGGAGAGAGCAAGAAATGGGACCAAAATAGCTGTAGCAGAAACAGTACTCATAAAATAATAATAGGAGATACCCTTTACTGAAGACAAAATATACTGGATGCTGAGTTACAGATAATAAATTCTGCTCCCCCACAAAAAAGGTCATCAGGATGTACAGTCCTTGGATATATGCAGGTAAGGGTGAATTGTTCAGTGCGGCAGGGCACAGGGTTTCATGCGGCTGTATGAATGGTGACCTTTAGAAATTAAGTTGGGAACACTTTCTGCCAGATCTCACAGGTAGTGCTTAGGAAGGATGTGCTGTGGCCAGTAGAAGCTCAGTTTTACAGCACTGGAGTGACAAGTTCATAAACGTGACATGGGAAGTGTGTTTGGGGGAAAAAGTGTGTCAGAGCTGGAAAAGAGAGGAATAGGCAAGATTTTCAGGGAGTTCAGTACGAGAGCAATTTTTACAGCCTAAGGTACCTGGAACTGCACTGGTTACAGAGGGCTGGGTAGAAAATATGTATTTTCAAACATGTTTTGTTTTATTTATTTATTCATTTTTTTCTATCTTTTTCATGAGTGTGTGTGTGTGTGTGTGTGTGTAGAAGGAACAACGTGTGTGTGTGGGGGTACGTCAGCTGCAACAGAATGTGGACACAGAGTGAGAGGAACACATAGGAGTGGGTTAGCACCCTGAGGGTGACCAGAAATCCAGGACTTACAATTTGAGGGTTGTGTAGCAGCACTTGGCCCCCAGGAACAGTACAAAACAGAGTGGGAGCTTTAGTCTGTTCCACATGTTCATGCCCCAGGGCCCCAATTTAGGCCACAGTACCCCTGTGCCTCTGAAGTGCAAGGCTACCACCTAGAGGACGGGGTAGAAGAGAACAATGGCAACCCCAAAAGAAAAAGGTCCTTCTAGAACAAATCACTGAGCAGATTCCTTGTTTTATTGTTTTAAATCAGTCAGACAGCATGCTGTAAGAGGACCAGGCACAAAGAGGTTTATGGGGATGTGAGGTTAGCACAGAGATGGAGTCCATGGCCAGGGACTGGGGATTCAGGAGAGGACTGGGGTTTCTGCAGGCCAAGGAGGATACTGTTTCCACAAGTTCAGAGTCTCTTCTCTAGCACCTTTCAGAGTCCGAGGTAAGCTGGGAGGGGAAAGATGATATCCTTGTCACTCTGTAGCCCTCAATGAACTCTGCTCTTCTTGGGTCAGGATCCACTTCAGCAGCAGCCTCCAGAGGACTGACCACTGCCTCCTCCACAGCAGCTGGAGCCACCTCCACAGCAGCTGGAGCTCTCCTCACAGCAGCTGGAGCCCCCAGAGGGCTGGCTGCAGCAGTCAGACCTCCTGTGCCTGAGGTGAAAGGACCTGCGGGGCCTGTGGTGGCTCAGGCAGCAGCCACCACCCCCAGAGCTGTGGCCACAGCAGCCACCACCTCCAGAGCTGCAGCAGCTCCCACAGCCAGAGCTCACAC
>PVIA01017947.1:0-14130 GCA_004024845.1 Tonatia bakeri
CAAGTCATGAAAGGCAAGGACCTACATCCCGGATTGCTCTACCCAGCAAAGCTTTCATTTAGAATGGAAGGGCAGACAAAGTGCTTCTCAGATAAGGTCAAGTTAAAGGAGTTCATCACCACCAAGCCCTTATTTTATGAAATGTTAAAGGGACTTATCTAAGAAAAAGAAGATAAAAAACATGTATAGTAAAATGACAGCAAACTCACAGTTACTTACAACCACACCTAAAACAAAAGCAAACTAAGCAAACAACTAGAATCAGAAACAGAATAACAGAAATGGAGATCACATGGAGGGTTAGCAACAGGGGATTGGGAGGAGCAGAGAGGGGGGAAAAGGTATGTAGAATAAGTAGCATAGATGGTAGGTAGAAAATAGACACGGGGAGGGCAAGAATAGTATGGGAAATGTAGAAGCTAAAGAGCTTATGACACATGGACATGAACTAAAGGTGGGGAATGTAGATGGGAGAGGGTGTGCAGGGTGGAGGGGAATAGGACAACTGTAACAATATAATCAATAAAAATATTTAAAAAAATTCTATTTGAGTAACTATATTTTGATCATACTTTTAATAAAAAGTAATTTATCAATTAGTTTTTGGTATATCAAGACACACTAGCAGTAGTAAAACAAATTCTATGTCTCTTTTCTAATATTTAAAGAGCAAATAGAAAGGGAAAAGAGTAAGAGATTAAGACATTGTCTTGAGATTATAAAATTTACTGAATAGTCAGCCCTGGTTGGTATGGCTCAGTGGACTGAGCAGTGGCCTACGAACTGAAATGTTGCTGATGTGATTCCCAGTCAGGGGTTGCAGGCCAGGTCCCCAGTTGGAGGCATTCGAGAGGCAACCTATCAATGTTTTTCTCACACAATGATATTTTTCTCCCTGTCTCCCTTCCTTTCCCTCTCTCTAAAAAAATAATAAAATCCTAAAAAAAATTACTGATCAGTCAACTATTCAAAACATTAAGAAAACCCCTAAAAGGACAAAAATAAAACTATCTGAACCCAACATTAAACCAGTTTTATTAAGACTTAATGTGATTATTGAATATCCTTTCTATATAATATTACAAGTGTCTATGATAAAATGCTTATTCAGATAACACTTTTGTTCCCCTTCAAAATCATGTAGAAATTGGTGCTTAAGATTTTGACAAGTTCAGACAAGTGTAAAAGCTTATACACTAAAAAAGAATTTTAAAAGTACACCTTCTTTAAAATTAATCTCTGGTAGTTGCACAAAAAAATTATTTCTTTGGTAGAAGAATCAAGTAGTATTTATGAAAAACAAACAAACAAAAAAAACCCTTCAGGTTATTACTTCCAATAAAGATTTCTTACTTCTTGAAACAATAAAAAAACCCAATCTTATCATAAAACCATGAAAAAAAATGTGAAGTTATCCTTTGAACAGGACCACCTTACAAAAGAAGATTTTTCTGAAATGTATGATAGAAATATTATTAAAACAGGCCCAGAGGAAGTATGGGAAAAACACCTTTATTTCTATAATGTCTGACAAATAAAGTCTAATTACAATAACGTAATCTGCTACTATAATTAGGAAATGTCATTTTGAGTCAAATTAATTTTTGCAAATAGAAAATGCCGGTTATTGGTATAAGATGATCCAAGTAACATACCTAAGTTAGCCTATTTCAACTATCTTATGTTATTGAATAGCTATTTTTTTATGGCATAAAATTTTCTTTTTAGTAGAATGACTATTTTTACTAACATCTTTAAAAAAGTTATCACAATTTTGTCTGTTAACCAACTTACTGGACTGAACTACTGCTTGAGTTTGTTCGGAGGTTCCAGACGCAATGTTTGTCAAAGCCCATGCAGCTTCAAACTGTAAAGAAGGACTACAAAAAACAGATAATTTTAAATAAAAGGGACTTTACATTGACCCAAATATCTATGAACCCTTCCTCCTTTCTAGAGCATTATAAAAACACTGAATAGTTTGCTTCAAGAGGTATCTATGTATCCAGAACTTCTGTTAAACTTTCAGCAACTATTTAAAATTTCTGTTCAGTGTAAAAGGCATACAACCTGCTCAGGTATCCTTATTTTTTAGTAAGAACTCTTTAACAAGACACCTGCACATTACTACCGCAACAGTTTTCTTAAGTACCTATCTGGCCAAACTATTTCTTGCCAGTTTTCAAAGTTTAAAAGTTACACGTGTCATTTCAAGCTCCTCTTTGGCTTTCACTTTCATCTCCTGGTATCAACACGTCTTGCACTCTTTTCTACTTTGTCTTTTCAACTCCACTTAGTAGGACTTTTTTTAAATTTAAGGACCAAACTAATTACTAGAAAATCTTATCTTCTGCAAAACATACATCTTAAATTATTTCTTAAAATAATGTACTTACTTGTCATCTCTTTCAAGACAATGGACTAAAATAGGCAATATTCCAGATTTTATTAAGTCATCAATTGGTGGATTTCGATCACTGGACAAAAGCTTCCTATAAGAGATATACACATCCCCTGTGAAACTTAGTCACAATAATTATATGATAATTAAATTCAAATTCATATTTGATATAAAGATTATAAGTCTGAATATTTGGCACAAATACTCTTTCTGAAAAGCTACTTTTTAAATTTATATAATATAACCATTTCTCTATTAAAGAATTAATTTATAGACTAATAATTAGGAAAATATGGTAGACCTAACTACTTTATTGCTTTTTTTATTAGTACAGTAATATTATTCCCTCAATAAAGTCCCAAATATGACACAAAAAGACAACCGTTTTTTGTGTTACCTTTAGACTTAATTTTGAGATCAGAGAGAAAAAGTGGCCAGACTCTTTTATCATGTCATTTACCTTGCTAACAAAGGAATTAAGAGGTCACCAAAATATCCCAAATTATCCATCCCAGGTCACAATAGCGATAGATAAAAGGACAAAGGCAGGTAGGCTGCTGATAAAAGTGTATAGTTGATACTAGTGTCCAGTATTTCATCCTAGGTACACACTAAATCAAAGGTCATATAAAGCTCAACAATATCCTCTAACAAGAACAGCAATACATAGAAAAATATCCAAAGATATCCTTGCTCTCATTGCACTTAGAGGGTAAAACAACAAAACTTGGTGCCTATTTACAACATGTGGTAGACTAAGCCCTCAGTGTGGTCTAACCCAAATCACCCATTTAAATCCTGTGCACTAATATAGTAATTAAATATTCAAGAAAACTTAATGAGATCATACCCCTATATAAACCAAGTGATGCCTATGGTACTTATTTACTACCTTATCACTGCAAACTCCTATACTTAGCTTCAAATCACTCCAAAAGTTCGCTTCATTTTACCTAACTAATATTACTCTCTGTAATTCAACAAAAGGTCAGTTCTCTGTCCCACCATTTCAATTGCACTTTCAGGCCCTTCACATCCTATTCTTTGCCCTTGGGATGCCCTCTTTTCTGTCTATTTAAACACTACATATTCAAAGCCCACTTCAAATTCTATGTTTTCATAGTAACCTCTCTGAATTCTAAATTCTCTGAATTACTAATAGAATATTTACATAGAACATGCTTATGTTTGTTGATAAGTATCACTATTTTTACATAGTTCTGCCTTCTTAATCAGGCTCTAAACTTCTTATAGGGCAAGAATTATGCCACATGCCCTTTCACAGTATTTTCTGTAACACATGGCACAATTCTTAGCACAAAGTAAAGAATAATCCAGTCTTTCTTAATTGAGGTAGAAGATTTAATTAAAAAAAAAAAAAAAAGTTTCCCCCTTTTAAAGCCCTGGCTGGTATAGCTCAGTCGATTTGAGTTACAGGCCTGTAAACCAAAGCATCTCGGGTTTGATTCCCAGTCAGGGCACACACTCCCCCTCTTTCTCCCTCCCTTCCCCCCCTCTAAAAATAAATAAAATCTAGAAAAAATTTTTTGTAATACTTCATTGAAGACACTCTCAAAGAGAAACTTTTTTGAGTGCATAACAGTACAAGCAGTATCTGCAAAAATACCTGTAAAATACCTGTAAAATACCTGTCAGTTTTGTGCCACAGTCATTCTGTGCTAAGTTGCCAGCAGTTACCCACAGTTGCTTCTGCAACATCAGTGTAAATATTAAGACACTGAGAAAGGACAAATGAGGTCTTAGAATTATTGTGAAAACAGGTTTGATATTGTTTACCTCCTGAAATTGTCTCAGGATCTCCTAGGAAGATTGAGAACCCCCCTGCCTTAGGGATTTAATTATCTTGCAGAATTCATATAGAACTCATATTGAGAAGAATTGCTCCAAAACTATAAAATAATCAGTAAGCATAATGGTAAGCTGATAATGGTAAGCATAATGTATCAATTTCTTAATCATTCTTCCTATAAACATTAATTTGCCATTTTGAGGTGTGAAAATTTCTGTGATTTTCTTTCTACAAAACAGAGTCCTCTCTATGAAGTTCTATTATCTGCGGTGGGCTAAACACTCTAATTCCATAATTTCAAGTTTTAAATTCTCTAAGTAGGATCGATTTTTTGCTTAAGCCTTTCCTACTGCAAATCACAACACAGGGTGTTATTCTTATATTTATAAATATACAAAGCAACCACTATATTGTATATGATACAATCATGTCATCCCCAAACTATCTTTTAACACAAAGAACTCAGTATTAAGTTTTTATGGTTCTTCCCTTAAAATATGAGAGCAGCCCTGGCTGCTGTGGCTCAGTGGACTGAGCAACGGCCTGCGAACCAAAGGGTGGCCGGTTCAATTCCCAGTCAGGACACATGCCTGGGTTGCGGGCCAGGTTCCCAGTTGGGGGTGTGTGAGAAGCAACTACACATTGATGTTTCTTTCCCTCTCTTTCTCCCTCCCTCCCCCTCTGTCTATAAATGAATAAATAAATAAATCGTATAAAAATGTTTTTAAAAAGGTCTCTCCTTATTAAAAAAAAATATGAGAGCATAGGTTGTACAACAGAAATATACAAAATTACTCAGTATTCCTACCTTAAAAGAGAGTGGGAATGTTTGTAGTCCTAAATCTTAATTAATGTCTACTTGCCGATACACTGTTACATTAAGTTTTTAACCCAACTTATTATTTGATGAATATGAGGATTGTGAGAATTAGCTACCTGGGCAGGAACTAAACAATCTAAGTTTTTATTAAACTAAACCTATTAATCAGTAAAAGGTAAAACTTTTTAAATGACGCTTTCCAATTAGTGTATAGCAATAACCTGTCAAATCGATTTTTCCCTAGCATCTGTGTTTCAATGTATTTGTGAGTTTAGAACACTGCTGCCAATTTTAATACTCTAAATCAGAGGATAACTTAAATAAATCAGTTGGTTTCTGACTATTCTGTATTGTCATCAAAGTTTAATGAGTGTCAGAACCAGAATATGGTGAAACCCTAAAACAGAACTCTTATATAAGCTATAAAAGTTAAATAAATCCTCAAAATTTAACTTACCTAGCAGCTTGAACTGCACTTAATTGAATTCCTTGGTTATCACTTGAAGCATTCTGTAAAAAATAAAAGTTTTGATATAGATACACAATCATCAGTGAAGTCCAAGAAATATAATGAAGAGAGGAAAAAATAACTGAACTTACTTGAACAATAGCTTCTAGAGAGGTATTTTGCTGGGAAAAAAGTTAAAGAGAAAACTAAGTTAAAAAGTCACCGTAAAATTCCGTATTTATGTAAACTTTTCACTGGTAGTTTTAAGTCACCAAAATAACAATAACTTACCACTCTATAATCACCATCTATATCAGAATCTTCACAGATATCTTCATGTGGTACGTTCCTTCTCTTTAAGAGATGTTCATCTCTTTTATTCTTAAAAAAAAAAAAAGAGAGAGAGAAAAGGAAAAAAAAACTTTAAATAAAACTAAATACTTTCATACAAAGTATTTAGGCTATCCTATGCCTACAAACTGAAATATTAAGTGCCTTAAAATAAAATGCAAATGTAGAAAATTAACCAAATTGTGAATTAAACACTTAAGCAACAGTAATTTGAGTGCCAAATATTACATTCTGAATCAACTGTGAACTATGTAAAAACAAACTAAAAACCAGAAAAATGATTAAAAAAGGAGTGTACAGTTTAAGCCAGAATCAAACATGTTTTTATTTAAAAGTACTAAATCATTTTATACTTCATCTGAGAGCTTCTCTTTATCACCTAAAAAAAAAGTCAAAGCAAAGGTTGGGTATTTCAAAAATCAGAAAGAAAGCAACACTGCCTTACAAAAATCAAGGGCCACTTGAATTTCATTGAAAATCTTTGGGGCAAATTCAAAAATATATTCTCAACTACTTTAATGCTTGAAAAGCTGATGAAATTTATAAGTAACAGTTTCCTTTCAGGGTAACTACTACTGTAAATAGAACTATTTAGCATAACTATACTATGACTTGCCATTTATATGTATCACGAAAAATTACAGAAGGAAAAAACCACCTGAAAACTTGTTTCTCGATAATCATGAGGTTGTATTTTGCCAACTTCAAAAGCTTGTCAGATTTAGTTAAAATCTTCCAGTTTTCAAAATAAAAAGAAATACTAAGCACTTGACAGTTATACATTCAATATCTTCTATACATGTTATTAGAATGCTGCTTAGAAGTATCCATTATTAATCAGACTTACCTTCCTTAATTCAACTACAACCTCATTTCGTTGTCTTCTCATAGTCTACAAAAAATTAAAGAAAAATATTTTTAAAATACCACCTCAAATTCCATGATCCAGAGAGGACCATTATTAACATTTTGAAGTACATTTCATCTTTTTCTTCTGGTCATATCTGAATGTGTAATATTTGACTCATAATAAACCCTATATTATATTATATTATATTATATATTGAAAATTTGCTATCTTCATTTCACACTCATATTCTAAAATATTGAAAATGCCTTTGAAGTTATCAATATATCCATAATACCAGATATGTCACAAAATTAAAAAAACTGTTACATAAGAATTATAAAAGTACATAGACATAAAGAATAAAAGAATCCATGATCTCACTCCTCCCCCATATGAAACATGACAAGTTAAAAAGTAATACATGTACAAGGGGAGTAAATGAACTGCTTTAGAAAAAAAGGTGGGAGCCCTCTTGCCTATTCAGTCTCTTTCTAAATGTAAACACTGTTAGATTCACGATGATTCTGACACACTTATCCATGTATTCTATTCTTCCCCTCACTTTCATTTCATCCGTAAATTTTTAGAGATCTTCCATGGTGGTATATACAGAGCAACCTCATTCTTCCTAATGACCACATAATTGTTCTATTGTGTACTGTAACCATTCTCATATTTTTAAACAAGGTCTTCACATTTTAGAGTCACCTAACATGTGGATGAATATATGTTCACTATAAAACATTCAAGTGTTTAGAAACAAGTTCAAACTCTTTCCATGTATGGTTCACCTCAGTCTTCCTAATAACTGCACATTCCAAGGCATAGTAAGTGGAAAGAGCAAGTCCCCAAGTTTTACTTAGGTGTCTAACGAGTACCTCAATTTATGTCCAAAACCAAACTTTTAATCTTTAACAAATATACGTACTCTATTTCATCTCATACAGTTTATATGTGGAATAAGATTATGGGTTCTTTTTTAAAAAGGTATTTTATTTCCTTATTTTTAGAAAGGAGGGGAGGGAGAAAGTGAGAGAAACATCAATGTGCGACAGAAACACTGATCACCTCTCACACACTGCCACCCAGGAACCTGGCCCACAACTGAGGCATGTGCCCCAACTGGGTAGTGAACCAACAACCTTTCGGTCTGCAGGCCAGTGCTCAATCCACTAGGGCAGATTACAGGTTCTTTTATTCTTTGTAACTTTTATATTTTTATATGCCTTATGTTACTGTTTACAATTCTTATGATATATCCAACAGTACAGATCTATTAACAATTTCAAAGAAAATTTCAGCAAATGGCAACTTCATCCTTCTAGTTGCACAGACCAAAAATCATGGAGCCATCTTTGATTCTTCTTTTTTCTCTCACACATTACATCTGTTAGCAAATACTATTGGTTCAACTTCCTTCTTCCACTCTTTTTTTCCATCTTCCTCCACAGTCCATTCTTATCATAGCAACCAAAGGAACCCTCACAGGGAATCTTGTTTTTTGTGAGCAGTAGATTCCTTTGGGAGCCTGGTAAAATCAATGGATACCTTCTCAGGATGATCTCATCATAAATTTCACACTGGGCAAGTCCTGGTGGGTAGTCACACCTGAGGCATGTAACTTTTTTAGTAAAAGGTATATCTCTGTCTGAAGCAAAAATTGTTTCTGTGCATCTAGGATAAACACACCTTTCAAATGCCTCTTTTCAGAAGAGGCATGACCACCCTCAAAAGAGTACATAACCTTAATTATTCTGTAATCCAATAACTGCCTTCCTTTCTTCCACCTTCCTGTAATCTTCCTTGCATTCCCGTAACTGCCAATACATAAAAGAAACTGCAAAACTGTCCTTCTCCAGAGCACCTGAGATCTTGCTTCCTGGCAACTGTCATCAGTTTGGCTCAAATAAACTTATAAAATTCTCTATAGGTTTAAATGTTGATCATCAACAAAAGGGAATACTATTTTAGTTAGAAGTTAGTGAAAATGACAATGTAATTTTTTCTAACTTCCCAGGCATGCCTGAATTGTACACACAGACTCAACGGGAGGAAGGACTCAGTAAAGAACCCCTTTCCAAAGTCAGTCATATCAAATTACACTCCTGTTCAAAACCATCCGGTGGCTCTCTACTTTGGAGTAAAACCCTATTCATTACAATGGCTTAAGTCCACTCAAATCTTCCCACCTCATTTCCTCCTGTGGAGGAAAAAGGGGGTTCTATAGAAAGCAACTTTACAGGTGACCTGATTATAAATTCCCAGCAGAGCAGGTCATGGAGGGTTAGTTATGCCATAGGCCTATAAGTTTTAAAAATTATTTTAAATTGAGAGAGAGAGAGAGAGAGAGAGAGAGAGAGAGAGAGAGAGAGAGAAACAGAGGCATCAATTTCTTGTTCCATATATTTATGTATTCATTGGTTGGTTCTTGTATGTTCCCTGACCAGGGATGGAACCCACAACCTCGGCATATGGGGACAATGCTCTTAACCAACTGAGTGAAAGGTTTTAAGCAAGGCTTCCCATACAGCAACTCCTGAAAAGATGGACTCCAGAGCCAAACTCCTTGGATTCACTGTTATTCCTTTTCAAGATGTACTGGTTAATTTTATATGTACAGGAACCTTCACTTCAATTTTTGACCAAACCAACTCATTCTATCATTAAGTGATGCTCTGGTACAGGAGGGATTTAAAAAATACCAAGACTCCCTGGCTGGTGTAGCTCAGTGGATTGAGCGCGGGCTGCGAACCAGGCATCGCAGGTTCGATTCCCAGTCAGGGCACATGCCTAAGTTGCAGGCCATGTCTCCCAGCAACCACACATTGATGTTTCTCTCTCTCTCTCTCCCTCCCTTCCCTCTCTAAAAATAAATAAATAAAATCTAAAAAAAAAAAAAAACGAAGACTCTTAAAAAAAATACTGATAAATGGGCTGCAAAGTGTATAAAAATAATTAAACAAGTATTACAATAAAAGTTTCAACATTCATTATAGTTTGATGATTATAATCTTAAGAGCTAAGAAGAAATATATATATTCTTATTTGTAAAATATATATATATTATTATTTTTTACAAATAAGGAAACTGAGATTTAGAGGAGTTAAGTTACTTACTTGGCCAAGGTCACACAGGTAGGAAAGCAGGATAGCCAGGTTTAGAATCTGCAGTCTCATACAAGCCAATTAACTACTAAGCCATATTGTCTCCCAGAAGTCTTACAGTCAAGTAAGAGCCCAAGCCAATTTTAGAGCCTAGGGTTAATACTAAAGCAAAAGCTATACCCAGACAAAGAGGTTTGCATTGTATCACAACATAAAAAAACCAACAGTAACAAAAAACTACATCTCACACAGAAAATAAAATTGGTAAAACATACTACTTAAAAGACTGTTGAATAAAAGGTAGACTTCTAAGAGACAGAGATATTTTTGGTCTGAGAATTAAAGTTTTTATTAGTAAATACTCCATCCAAAGAAGCAGGATTATGGTATTACATGGGCTTTAACTTCATACTAAAGCAACCTGTTAAATAAATCCAAAACAACTACTGTTAAATATATTTTATATACACCAAATTTTTGCCCATTACAGTACATCTTATTTATTAAATTTGGAGTTTCTGATAACTTGGAACTATTAATAAAGGGTTTATCAAACCAATTTAACACTGTAGTTATGACATAACTACTCACAGAAATTTAACTTGCAAAGTAGGAGATCTGACAATCTTTTTATTAGAGAGCAAAAAAGCAAGAGTTTTCTTCTTTTGAAAAAAAGCTATTACCTCCAGGGTAAAGAGAAGACTGAACGACACAGCAGAAAGCCATTCTATGCACCAGCTTAGCAGCATGTTTACCCCTGGTTTTTTCTTGCAAAAAACAAATGCCTTTAAAGTGGTATCACATATTCAGACATTTTCAACTCACAATTCCATCTCAATCAAAGGCTTCTTTAAAAAAAAATTTCTCTAGGGTCCTATACAAGAGGTATATAAGACTGCTTTTTCTAAGTCTTTCCTAATCTTAAATAGCGAGGGTTTTATATATCACATGTGGATATAATAGTTGTGAATTCACATGACCTACACTGATACAGTAAGCTGTCAATTAGAATTCCAAAAGGCTGTGCCAAACTGGCCTACGGCTTATTTATAGGCCAAAGAGCTATGTAAAGGACAAAGGCTGTAAATGGGGAGGAAGAGGCAGATAAAGCACTGAGTGAAAGAGGAGAGTTCAAACAGATGGCCCAGGATTTCTATATTTCTTTGCTTGTAATACAATATAAACTTTTAAACTCAGACAAAAGCAGACATGACATTGTCAAAAAATTAAAAAAAAAATAATCTTACAGAACACAGAATGCTATTTTTATCTAAAAAAATTCAGTTTCAAAATTTAACAAGTAATTATTGTGTGTCTATCACTGTGCTAAGTTCTACAGATTAAACACCTTTTTTTGCTCTAATGAGGTGTACAATATATTACTTAGGTAATACCACAAAAAAAAAAAAAGAAATAAAAATTAAAAAAATTAATCTGGTACAAGATCTTTTGTGGGGTGATGAGATATGTTCCAAAACTGGATTGTGGCAGTGTTTGTACAACTCTGAAAATTTACTAAAAATCACTGAATTATACACTTAAAATAGGTGAGTTATATACAAGGTAAATTGTATCTCAATAAAGCATTTTTAAAAAGTTATAAATACACATGCATAGCCCTCCTCCCTCAATATGGATTATTACTGTACCATTTAGAACCTGCTGGAAAATATTCAGTCAGTCAGATATTTACTAATTGCCTGTCTGCTAAGCACTAAAAAGTACAAAGACAGACCATATCTATGGCCTTAAGGAGGTACTCTTATGACACAGAAACAGTATAAAATAGTAGTGATACCTATCATTTATAAAACACTGAGTGCTGAACATGTTACTTGATTTTACTCATTTAATAAATGTAATAATGAGTTACTAAAGATCCACTGCTCTTGACAGTAAAAAACTGAGTAATAGAGATGAAATATGAGCTGAGTCTTTAAGACTGAATGGAAATTCATTTAGAGACAGGGATTCCAGGTAGAAAATAGAGCAAATACAAAAACAGAAAACTATAAAAGATGGCACATGCAGGATCTGAAGAATGTCAGGAGCCAGGAATGGAAAGGCAAGGAGCCAAATCAATGTCATGAAAAGCTAACTTAAACATTTTCAGAGAAAAGTGAGTTACTGGTATTTTCAACCCAAATGGTCATCATATCCAAACATACTTGCTAAGTACAATGGTTGTTCAACCCATAAATATGGTAAACAAAATGCCAAACATATATAACTACAGAAGTCTGTTTTTCCATTCCTTTCCTATTTCTCCCTCTTTTCATCTCCACTTGATCTGTCCAGCAGCAACCATCATACTGCTTATTCATGCCTTTGCCAAATAGTATATATGTGGTCAAATTGTATAGGATAATAAAACAGAAATCTTAAATGTTTAATCAAACTGTGGATTTCTTTCTCAGAGATAGTATTTGTTCATAGTAGTAACAGAGAAAAATTCTAATCAGCACTACTACTGGAGGGCAAAAGTCTACATAAGCAGAGTCAAATTCTTATCTCTGAGAAGTAAAAAGACTAATGATGATTGAGTATAAAAGGAGTCTGAAACTAAATTCAGAGTAGGAGGCTGGATTTAACCTTGGCAAAACTACTGGAACAGTTTTAAGAAATAATTCTAGTCCAGATACCATATTCTAAATGATCCATATCTAAATTATAAACACTGAAACTTAATTACATGAATATAATTTAAAAACCACAAAAAAAGTAGGCAACTGTTAACGGTTATTAACTTCAAGGAATGGGATTACAGTAGAGTTTCAAACAATAGGGATATGTATTAAATTAAAAAATTAGGGGAGTTCTCATCAAGGTGGTGGCATAGATAAACATGGCTCACCTTCTCCCACAACCATATCAAAACTACAGCTAAACTATACAACAACCATCACTTAGCACCGTAAGATACTGAGTTGAATGGAAGTCTGACAACTATGGAATTAAAGAAACCACATCCATCCAGAGTGGCAGGAGTGGCAGGAGTGGCAGAGATGCAGAATGGGCTGGTTCCATATCCACCTATGGTGGATAAAAATTTGGGAGTGACATCTCAGGAGCAAGGAGTCCCAGCCCCAACACAGGCTCCCCAACCCAGTTTTTCAGGGCCAGGATGGTAAGTCCCCATAGCTTCTGGCTGCAAAAACCTTGAGGGACTGAGTCAGTGGAAGAAACTCCTAGAGTCCAAGCAGTTCCCCTTAAAGAACTCACACACAGAGACTTACTCAGACTCACTCCCTCTGAGCTCCTGCACCAGGTTGGCCGCTTGAAGGGCACCAGTAGCATGCAGGGATGAACTAAAGTGTCTGGCATCAGGACAAGAGCTGGGGAACAAACAGCTTTCTCCCAGAAAGGTGGGAAAGGTCATTGTCCCTTTTCTGAACCCTTACCCCTCAAAGAGCTGCAGGACTGGTAGGCAGGTGCCATATCTGAGACTCCATCATCCTGGCTAACAATGTTTGCCCTGCCCTGGAGATCCCTTGAGACTCCATTCCACACAGGTTGTTAACAGAGACTTTTCCATATGAACGGCTGGTCTTGGCTCATGCTTCACAACTTCCTAAATCCTCTCAAACAAACAACAGCAAGCATCACTGAACCCCCAACCCTAGTACCTAGTGGCCCCAAGTCTGGCACTAGCAGCAGCCACTTCAAATTGCTTTATAGCCCAGGCAGGGTGGCCCTGGGTAGAACAAGGGAAGTGGAGGGGAGGTTGACCTTCGCCTGCACCACCCAGGAAAGCTGAGTGCCTGCACACACAGTGGAGCTACAGACCACATCGGAGCACCACCACTACCTGCTACACCTGCACAGCTGATCCTCCACAAAGGGTGGTGGTTGGTGATAAGTGGTCACAGCCAGTTCTTGCAGCTGACTGGCCTGGGTAAATCCCTTCCATTGACCTGCCAACAGCAATCAAGGCTCAACTACAAGAGGAGGGTGTACGCAGCCCACACAGAGGATATACCTCTAGTATCCAGCTTGGGTGATAGAGAAGACTGTGCCACTGAACTCTACAGGACACCTACTACATTAGGCCATGCTACCAAGACAGTGCGTCATAGCAGCTCTACCTAATATATAGAAACACACACAGGGAGGCTCCCAAAAGGAAGAGACAAAGAAACAAGGCCCAAATGAAAGAACAGATCAAAACTCCAGAAAAAGAAAGCTAAACAAAAGGGAGATAAGCAATCTTATCAGATGCAGAGTTTAAAACACTGGTTATAAAGATGCTCAAGAAACTTAGTAAGGACCTCAACAGAATAAAAAAGATCCATTCAGAAACAATGGATTCACTAGTTGAAATAAAGAACAATTTGCAGGGCAACAA
>PVIA01017948.1:0-14166 GCA_004024845.1 Tonatia bakeri
CTGTGTTGGGAGGAGGTGCAGGGGAGAAGGCAGCAGGGTGCCCCCACCTTTGCACATGGTGAGGAGAGCCCCAGGTGGGGATGAGCCCTCCGGGAGGGTGGGCACAGGGAGTAGAGTGGCCCAGGAGACGCTCCCCAGCACCTGCTTGGTCCTTGGTTGGTGTGGGGACTGTCAGCACCTCTGCCCCAGCTGGCCGCCCCCTTCCCCTGGTCAGCCCTCTGACTCTTTCCTCTCCTGTGTTCCTCCGACCCCCAGGACTGTTCCTTCTCAGTCCCCATCACTGACACCTCCTTCTAGAATGTTCTGTTAATGTCCATGTAGACAGCTCTCTCCTGGGTCCCTCCCTTCTCCCCTTGCTTTGGGATGTGACCTTTGGAAACGGGGTCTTTGTAATCAATTCATTACAGATGTAACTAGTTAAGAGGGTCCCAGCTGCACTGGGTGTCCCCCACCCAGTGATGGGGGTCCCTACAAGAGAAAGTGGAGACACAGAAACACACAGAGAGGGAGGATGCCACATGGCAACAGAGGCAGGGACTGGAGTTACATTGCCACGAGCCAAGGAAGGTCAAGGGCTGCCAGTAGCTACCAGGAGCTGAGAGAGGCAAGAAGGCTTGCCCCCCAGAGGCTTCAGAGGCAGTGTGGCCCTGCTGACACCTTGACTTTGGACTTCTAGCCTCCAGACTGCGAGAGACCAAGTCCTCGAGTTTGCAGTCATTTGCTACAGCGGCCCTAGCAAATGAATGCAAAGGCTGAGGGTAAGTTGGCGGACACTGACTGCTTGAAGGTCTCGGCCACCCACCTCACACTTCCAGATGAGCTGCCCGACCCCAGGTGGCTGGGAAGTCTGTCCTGCAAGAGCGGCTGTGTCTGCAGGCTCTGGGGCTTCCCCCACGGTGCTTACTCGGCTTCCTGCCCCCACAGGCAGGGTGAGGCTGCTGCTGCAGATGCTGAACCTGCTCCTCGGGGCCATCCCTCTGCAGGGTGCTGCTGGTCGCTGCTGCAAGGAGGCCTGAGGCAGCCCCAAGGTGACCTGCTCCCTGCCACACAGAGCAGCTGCAAACAGATCCTGACCTGGTGTGGCCCCAGCTGCAAACAGCACGTGACAGCTTCCCCGTGGCCCTTGGCCCCTGGCTCAGGAGTACTGAGGATAGACATCCCCCACCCTGCCGTGTGCACGGACAGGGCCAGCAGACCACAGAGGGGCTGCTCACGAGGAGCTGGGCCCAGCTGGCCGGGCCGCAGCTCCGAGAGGAGGCGCGTCCTGCCATTTGGCTTCCAGTCCCAAGTATAAGACTGGGTCACGTCAGCTCCTTCCCCTGCCACCATGTCTCTTAGGCCCCTGCTGGGCCAAGGAGCACCCAGAGACCCACAAGCTAACTGGCCCTGGTGTGGCGCCTGTGGCAGGTGAATGCCAGAAGGCAGGCTCTGGGCAGGGCCCCCTTCTCGCTGAGGGAAGTCCCCTGTGTCACTGCTTCTCCCACGTGGCCTCCAAAGTGATCCGAAGCAGGAGAGGGTGGCCCCTAGGCCTTGACTGAGGGTGTAACCCGGGCAGCTCTGCAGTCCAGACAGGGCGCTGCTGCTGTGGTCTTATTTTAACCCCACTGTGAATTCTGTGCTCTCCTCCCTAACGCAGCAGACTGTGCTTGTTTTACTGGAACTGACGTTTGAAACTATTTGCAACCAAATTACTTTTTTCTTTCCTCTACATCATCTAGTCAAAGGGATGCTCTCAGAATTTGTTCCTGGGTTCTGCACTCTCTCCCATGGGGACAGGTGAGGGCACAACGGGCTCAGAGAGGGTGACTGGGCAAAGGGCTGGCAGGTCTTCAGGAGAGAGGGACCAGGCCAGGAGGAGCGGGCACAGGCAGAAGCCCTGGGGCATCTGGCAGCCGGAAGGTCCTCTCCGGGTCAGTGTGGGGTCCCTGCTCCGGGTGCTCACAGGCTGCAGGCACGAGGCCGGCAGGCCTGCGGCCACGTGCCAGGGGCGGGCAGCTTGAAGGAGGAGGGAGGCAGAGCTGGGGACCAGCTCAGCTACTTGTCTTCTATCTGTTGTCAGAGGGTTGGGTCAGACCAAAAGGCCAAGCAGGGAGGCCAGACTGTGTGCCATTCTCTCTCTGCCCCTCACAGATGGGAGCTGAGCTCAGTCTTGTCGGACATCTAACCTGGAGCTAGGCTGCCCCAGAGATCAGCTTACCAGATAACCCCCTCCGCCTGGGACCTGGAGGGGCAGGCTGCCCTGGGGTGTCCGCCCAGAGGCTACACAGAAAGCAGGCACCTGGGTGACGAGGGGCGAGACCCCGGCCCCGTCCTCCCCTCTGCCTGAGATGACGAGGTCCCTCTCAGACCCTGAGGGTCAGCAGGCCTGCCTGGCTGGCCAGCTGGCTGAACCCAAGAAAGCTGCACCCATGCCTCACTCCAACCCTCTCTCCCAGGTGGGAGGCTCGGCTGACTGAGAGGCAATCGTAAAGACAGTTAAGTGTAAATGGATTAGTGGGGTCCTGCAGTGGGGGACAGGGTCGGGGTGGGGGTGGGGGGGCAGGGCCAGAGGACCCCGGGGTCTTCTGATCCAGGCCCTGGAGTGAATGTGATGGCTACACGAGGAAGAACAGGGCACGCAGAAGTCCCACTCACCTTCCCTTCCAGGGACGGGGTCACTTAAAGCTCCTTTGGCCATCAGGCCGGCCCCGCCCCCTCAGCTCCAGAGCCCCAGTGCAGATTGCCTGGGTCCCTGCTCTTTGCAGATGCAGGTGAGGCTGTCTGAGCAGGCAGCACGTTTCTGCGCTCAGCACAGCCCTGGCTGTTCGTATCCTCGGGACCCATCGCAGGCAGAAGTGACACTTCCAGAGTCCCTCCCCTCCGGCCCCAGGCTGAACCCTGCTGCCTGACTGCCTCTCCCCTGGAAGGAAGGGGTCCCCACTGCACCCCCAAGTGCATGTTGGCCCGCCCCAGACTACCCGGGGTCCTGGTGCAAGTGCCCTGGGAAAGTCTGTTCTACATCTGGACCACGGGGGCTGGAGGTGGTGAAAATGGCAGCTCCCAGATGGTGTGGAGTCTTGCTGCCCCCTCTTCCTGGGTACTCCTTCTTGTCCCCTTGAGCCTGGCTGATGCCCGCTCAGCTTTGAGGTCTCAGCAAAGGGTCACTTATTCCATGAAGCCTTCCTGACCACTGGGCCAAATTAAGATCCTTTTGTGGGTCCCGGGGCATGTGTCCATTCATTCACACATGCGTTCATGACATAAGTACCACCACCCAGGATTCTGGAAGGCAGGACCTGTGCCTCTTAGAGCTCCCACTGGAGGTGGGAGAAGGGGCGGTTCCTGTGGCAGAGGGGCGGGGGAGGGGATGCTGTGGGGAGATGTTGCAGCTCAGGGGACCCAGAGGGCTGAGCTCCGGAGGTGGGCCCTGGAACTGCCTGGAACCGCCTGGATCCACTTGGATGGCTGCAGAAGGGGTGGCAGCACCCCCACTTCCCTTCCCCCCATTTCTAGCTTTGTCTCCGCCTGGATGGCTGCACCCAGCTGAGATTTGGGGGATGTGGCACCCCTACACTTAAGCGCTTCCGCGGGGGAAGGTCTCCCCTGAAATGGGCAGGCTGTCAGACAAAGCTTACCGGCCTGCTGCAGCTGCGCCCTAGCCGGTTCACGTTCTCTGAGCACCGCCCCCACCCCATCCCCACCCCCACCCCCAGTCTTGAGTCTGGCAAACAAAGCCATTTTAAAAAATCAAATGAAGACAGAAATTCTCTTCTCAAAACATTCCCCCACCCCTGGGATGGGAGTGGGGGTAGGGAGGGCAAAGAATGCTCCTAGGATTGAGAGCCTGGCGACTGATGGAGGGAAACAACCAGGCAGCGCTGGTGTCAGCTGGCTGTCAGTGCAAAAGCGCGGGGAGGTGCTGTCACTGCCTCTCCCCAGGGCAGGGAAGGCCAGCCCTCCCCCATGTGGAGCCGTGCCTGCCGCAGTCCTGGCGGGCGCGGGCTCTGCTGCCAGCGGGTCTGCGAAGGTCCTGCATTGCAGCTGCGCGGGGCGGGCGTGCATGCTTACGAGTGTATGCGTGTGTGCGTGTGTGTGCATGTGTGTGTGAGCGCGCGCCCGCGCGCGCGCACACTACCTCCCAGCCGCTGCGTCCCGGTTTGCTCCGCGCTGCAGTCTCTCGCCCCCGCCCCTTTCCAACCTCCCACCCCCACTCCCTGCTGAACGCACGTCTCCACCTTCCAGTGGCTCGCACGCAGAATTTGCCCAGCAACCCGGGAAGAAAGGGCTGAGGACAGGCGCTGCAGAGACCAGAGGGGGACGGGAAGGGGAAAGGAAGGTTTCCTTCCGATAGGCCCGTTGCATCATCTTCCCCGACACCAAGTTCACTGCCAGGCCGCAGGGTCTGCCAGAAGGCCGCAGAACCCCACCCTCCCTGCTACCCTAGCGTCCTCATTGCTCATCGCTGCGGTTCTATCCGGCCCTCCCCACTGTTATTTATGAGGCTGGTGAAAGGTTCAAAAGCGATGCCTGGGTGGATAAGTCACTTGTATCTTTTGTTCAGGGAAAAAAGGAGGGGGAGATTTCCCTCTCTCCCACTGCAGGCTGGAGGCTCCTGGTTCCTCTGCCCTGGCCCCCCTGCCCGTCCTGGGCTTGAAAGGATACCTGGCCAAGTCCAGAGGGAAAGGGAAGCAAGAGATCCTTCAGGGCCCCAGCCTGTCTCTCCCAGGAGTGGCGCTGCTAAGTCCCCTCCCCAACTCCTGCCATCTCTCCTGCATATTCAGCTGGGGCTGGGAGTACTTATTTCACAGGAGGCCTGCTGGAGGGTGGGCAGAGCTCCAAGTCCCCCTGAAGGGGCTTCTGGAGAGCAGGTGGGCGTGCTGCCAGGAAGCAGTCACAGTGGTGTACCCTCCCCGGGGCCTCTGTCACAGCATCCCCCCCTGCCCACAGCCTCCTGGTACAGCCGGCTCCCTGGGCTGCCAGGGGCTGGCTGATGCTTCCTGGACTTCGAGGCACCACCTGTGTGACACCTGGCTCTCTCAAGGGCTCCCTCTACCAGACAGGTCCTACACTGGTCCCAACACCCTACAGGTCACCCGGGTAAGGTGACCTGGTCACTCAGGGAGAGCCAGGGCTCTGCAGAGCTCCCAGCTCCATTTCCCGTTTGTTGTGCAAAACTGAAACCGGATTTCCTGAACAGGAGCCCCCGCTCACCCTGCCCTTCTCTGTTACACCCTGCAGGCCATCCTCACAGCTCCCGCTGGCTCCAGCCTTAGCCAGCATAGCTGCCAAGGCCAGCCTGGTGCTCCCAGGCAGCCACGGCCAGGGTGCAGATGCCTGCTGACCCGACGCCACCTCTCAGAACGGCTGAGAAGGTTCAGTGGCCCAGGAGGCTGCCAGGCACCCTGTCACTGCTGGGGCTCGCACTGGGACGAAGCTGAGGTTTGCACACTGGGTGGCTGGGGCGGGGGGGGGGGGGCGGGGGCGCAGAAGCTGGCTAGGGCACGTGCCCAAGCCCGGGAGTCCTCCAGCAGGCAGCAGCAAGGGGAGTCTGAGGTAAGAATGCAAAGGACACTGTGGACAGGCGAGGGGCGCTTAGAAACTGACCTCTGCAGAGGCCCATGGTCAGCTTGGCCGAGCCCCGTGCCCCAGGCTGGCGCGGTCCACAGCGGAGTACTGGGCACCTCTTCGGGCTTCCCTGACGGCGAGGTCATGTGTGGCCACCCCTCCCACTGTGTCCCAGTGGGGAGACCAGGCCCAGCACCCCAGGCCGAGCCCGGGGCTTCTTGCAGGTGCGCCCAGGCCCAAAGGGCAGCCTCTGACCTTTGTGTCCCCCAGCCGTCTTTGGTGGCTTTCCTGTTCAGAGTCCCTTGTGGCCAGGAGCCCTGTCCTCGGCCAGCAGGTCCGGCCTCCTCCCTTGGAGCCTACTGGGGCTCCCCGACCCTCCCGCCTCTGCCATGACCATAGCCCTGGGCTCATTCCATATGCTCTGGAGGGTAGAGACTAAAGTGAACCCCGCTTGGAGACAGCAGGGGATGGCTGTCTGAGGGCTTCCACGAGAATGTCTAGCTTGTTCTCAACAAGAGGCAGAAGCTCTGAACACACAGCCCCTCGGTCCAGCCTCGAAACAGGAGTGAGGCCTGGCCGTGTCCTCACCCAGCCGCCCATACCGCTGTCCTCTCCTAAGGGGTTCGGGGCTCAGTGGTGGCCTCCAGGAGCTCCAGGGGCACCCCAGAAACAGCCCTGGCGGCTGGCGAGCGGAGGGTGCTTGGACCCTGCTTCCCAGGGTTTGTCAAGAGAAAGGCCTCTCAGCAACCTGGGGGCTTATCTGGCCACTCAGACCCCCTGTCAGGAGTGCCAGCTGCAGGCCCGAGCTCACACACCTCACTGTCTCGCAGGGAGACGCCCAGGTGGGTGCGGGCGTGGGCGCACTCCCACCATGTCCTCCTGAGGTGGGCACTCGCACCCCTCTCTACCCGTTCTGGCCAGAAGCACGGAGACCCGGCTGCTTTCTCCTCCTCCCTGCCTTGTCCTCCACTGCCCTGCCCCCACGGAGTCTGGCGAGACGACCCGAGTGAGCGCTGCTCTTACCGTCCAGGGACAGCCAGTCATGCTGGGAGGAGGGGAGCGTGGGCAGGGCCCGAGCTTTGTACTCAAACACCACCGAGTTGGAGATGATCTGGTTGTTGAAGGCAACTTGTAGGGTCACGAGACCAGTGTCATGGGCTGCAAGCAAAATACAGGGAGGTCAGGCTGGGGCGGGCACCCTGCGGCCTGTGTGCCCTCCCTGCACCCCTCCCGGGGCACTCTTGGCCAGGCCCTGCTCCTCCCTCGAGGCCCAGAAGGCCTTGCTTGTCCTTCCAGGGACCGTTTCCGGACCCCTGGCTCTGCCAGGTACCCTGGTCATTCCACGCCCCAGACTGTACTTGTCGCTTTGCCCCTCTGCTCCCCGCTGAGGGTGGGGGCTGGGAGCTCGGGGCAGACTGGCTGAATGAATGAATGAATGAGGAATGAATGAGGAGGGAATGAGTGAATGCCCCGTCCCTGCCACGTCTCCTCCTGTCTGGCCTGGGCAGGCAGGGCTCAGACTCCTCTGAGCTTATTCCTGTTTCCCCTTTTCCTCCAGGCTTGTCCTGGCTCGTGGAGCACGGCCCCCCTGGATTTTCAGCAGTCCTGCCACCTCCCTGGGGCTGACAGCAGGAGCCTCAGTGGTGCCTCTGGGCCCAGAGTGCTGAGCTGGGGGAGCTGGAACCAAGCGTGTGCCTCTTCCAGCGCCCTGACAGTAAGTGCGGGGAAGGTGGCCCATGCAGGTCTCATGAGCAGCTCTGGCCCCCACAGAGGCTCAATGAACGCTGTTGTTTGAATGAATGAGTGAGTGAGTGAGTGAGTGAGTGAGTGAATGGACGTTCTCACTGTCAGCAAGAGGGAAAGGGAAGCCCAGCCCTGGCAGAGAGCCGCTTCATTCTGGGGCTGAGGGTGCTGCTGCGGTGGATTCCTGTTGAAATCTTGGGGTCTGTGGCCACGGCGGTGGCCCGGAGGCCCGTGCTAGGCGTGCAGGTGGGCTGCCCTGTCTGCCAGGCCTTGTCCCCTGGTAGGCACCGGGGCCATGTGCTCTCTGTCCTGCTTTTCTAGAACACCAGATACCAGTGCCCGGGGCCTCCCAGGACAGATTTCCAGGGAGGCCCCGCAGGGGGATCGGGTTACTGTTTAGACTCTGGGTTTTCTGAAGCTCAGGGACTGGAAGAAACCTAAGTCAGCTACTCCCCAGGGCAGAGTAAAGCCCCACTTCCCTCTGAGTGTGTCTCAATGTACACCTCACTTCCCGTGGGGACACCAGCTCGTTGACCTGTGGCCTGTGTCCATCCCGGGTGCACACATTATGCCACCATCCCTGGAGCAGGTCTCCAGGAAGTCACTGCCCAGGGATGACCAGTGGGTTTGTTGTTCTGTGCTTTCCACCCTAGTGTGGCCCCTCGGCTCTGGACCACGTGCTGGTTCATCTGGCTCCGGGGCGGGGGCGGGCCCCACAGGACCTCCTATGAAGCCTCTCTGGGCCGGGATCTCCAGCCAAGTCCAGAACCTCCGGAGCTCTGACAGCATCTCCAGGTGGACTTCCAAGCCTGTGGTTACCTGCCTGCCCTGGAGAGGAGCCTGGTTTACCAACGGAAGGAAGCGTGGTCAGTACACACGCCGTCTGAGCCCGCTCAGCTCTGCTCCTCGACGTAGCAAGCCTGCTGCCCCTTGGCCGGCCCCTGGGGAGCTCGAGGCTTCTCTGTACCAGATGTCCCAGCCAGAGGGTCCTCCTCAGTGGCTGCTCTTCTTCCACCATCTCCTGGCGCTGGCACGACCTGCAGCGATGCTGGGACGGTGGCGGATTCCAAGGTGTGCCTTTCTTCCCCAGAGAGATGGGTGGAGAGGACCTACCGTGGACCCTGGGTGCCAGCCCAGCAGCCTGGCTCACACAGGCCCACCCCACGGGATGCTCCCTTGATGCTCCCTTTCCCTCCCCACCCCCTGATTCGGTTCGTCAGCGAGTCCCAGGTCCATTTCTTCCCCCATCTGCACTGCCACCACACTGGTCCAAGCGGCCACTGTTTCTGGCTCAGGCTCCTGTGTCAGCCTCTGCCGAGGATAACTTCCGCGCCCCCAAGGCCTGTCCCTGCAGGGACGGGGTCCGGGAGCCACAGCCCCACGCTCCCATACCAAGCCCATGGGAGGGCACTGCCCACAGGAGCCTGGCCCCGCAAGTTGGGAAAGGTGCCCCCCTGCCGCCTCCTGCGGTTTCCTGCTTCCGCTCTCCCCCTGTAGTCCGCTCTCCCACACACCCAGAATCTGCTTTTACAGACAGGATTTACATCAGGGGTGTCCAGCCTTCTGGAGTCTCTGTACCACACTGGAAAAAGAGTTGTCTTGGGCCACATGTTAAATACACTGCGACACATAATCACAAAAAAGCCTCATGATATTTTAAGTTTATGATTTTGTGTTGGACTGCATGTACAGCCATCCTGGGCTGCATAGGGCTGTGGGCCGTGGGCTGGACACCCCAGATTCACATCAAGCCACTCCCTACTCACGACTAATGGCTTCCCATGGCAAGTAAGACCAAACCCAGTTCTTTTCTGTGACTCAGAAGGAGGGATGTGACTTGGTCCTTCCTGTCTTCTCCACCTTGCCATGGTTGGCTTTCCCGCCTCTGCATTCCTCCAACCATGCTAAGGAGCCTTTTCCTGCCCCAGGGCCTTTGCACTTCCTTTGCCTGCTGCCTGGGTGCCTCCCCCACCCTTCCCACACTGGCTCCACCCCATCATTCAGGTCTCAGCCTGGGAAAGCCCTCCCCTCATTGGTCTCCCTGAAAACTGCCCTCCTCCCAAGTTACTTTACCACGTGACCCTGTTTTTAGTGTCCAGATGGAGTTTTCTCCAGCCATTTTGGCCACTTCTGTTTCCTTGTTTGTTGCCTCCTGCAGTAGAGTGTAATTCCGGGAGAGTTGGGACTGGGTCTGTCCTGATCCCTTTATGTCCAGGGCCAGTGTCAGTGCCCGGCGTGCTGTGGCCACTCAATAACTGATGAATGAATCGCTACAAAACACCCCTCAGTTTGAATTTCATCTTCCGCCTTTCCGTGACTTGCCGGGCATCCCGGGTGGGGCTGTCCAGAAGCCCCAGAGCGAAGTCTTCTTGTGGGTGGAGCCTCTCTTCCGAGTCCGGCTGCCCTTCCTAAGCCCTGTGTCCTCCTGGCCCGCCGCTTCCCGCTTCGCTCAGCACCAGACCTGCCCGTTTCCCTCCTGATCTTGGAGTGCTACTGGAGTTTCGGAGGAGACGGTGCCCACGGCCGTGTGTCTTCTGCGGCTCAGAAGAGCAGTGTTCTCGGTCAGGGCTGGACTTTCCTCCCCCGCTATGCTTGGGCAAGTGTGCCAGGCTGGTGGGCACTGGTCATCCGTGCTCCCCATGCCCCTCCCCCACTCCCTGCAGGTGCCCCTCCTCCCAGGCCATTCCCAGCCCCTAAGCTGGCCGGCGTGTGCACAAAGGCCTCTGAACTCTTCTTTTCAGTGAGGCTAGATGGGGTCTGACTTGAAGTATTCCTTCTTCAGGCTCAGCTCTAGTGTCCTCAAGCCCCTGGGAGACCCGGGGCAATCCCTTGGGCAGCCAGCATCGTCCCTATGGTCAGGGTTAGGGGCAACCCTGGGTCTCATGCTTTGCTTCCTTCCAGGCACAGACCTAGTACCTGGCAAACTATCTGATGGATGAAGAAATGAATAAGTGAGTGAGTGCATCCAGAGCTGCCTTACAGAGGGTCACATTTCCTTTGCGGCTCAAAGCGAGATGTCCCAAGGGGACCCCGTGTTTGTGGTGAGCTGTGGGACAGAACAGGGCCCAGCAGCGGGGCCTTTGAGGTGGTGCCTTCTTGTCCCTTGGTGTCCGCTGGTCCGAGCTGCAGTCTGTTCGAAGAGCCCACAGGGCGGTGGCCAGGGCAATCTCCCCCCTGGGGCAGCTCTGGGGACTCAGATGCACGGCCTGCACAGACCCGAGCAGCCCGGTTCCCTTCTGCTCCCCCTTGGGTGAACCAGAGCGAGGGCCTCACTGTGGAGCGCTTACAGGGACGGAGCCAGTGAGCCAGGTGCTCTGGGGACAGTCCCTCATCCTGCACTCTCAGCCGCCTGGCAGGTTTTTAAAGGTGTAGAAACTGAGGCCCAGGGATGTCAACCACTGAGTTTGTCACACGGATAGCAGCTGGCTGGTCTGGGCTGTGCTGGCCTGTGTGACTGACCTGGCCCCCAGGATTGGCCGGGGCCTGGCCTGGGATGTCGTCCAGAGGGCACACAGAGGCCAGTTGTTTCTTTCTTTCTTTCTTTTTGGAGGGTCAGATAGCTTAGGACAGGCAAGGTCTGGGTCCTCAGCCAGGCAAGGACCAGGTATAGGAAGTGGCATCTATTTATAGGCCAGGCGAGTCCCATTCCAGCAGCAGGTGATAAGTGGACACTTTAATAACACGCTGCCCTCTCCCCCTCCTCCGCCGGCAGGGCTGGGGGTGCCCTATTAGCCGCACACAGCCCCCAGTGCAATGGGCCCACCCAGCCCGCTGGCATGCGGGATGGCTGCACTCCAGGCCAGGCAGGGCTGCCAGGAGCCAAGAGGGCTGAGCGGACCCAGCGGAGCCTGCCAGGCAGCTGGTGGGGGCAGGGTCAGCAGGGACACTGGCCGAGGCTCCCTGGGATGTTTGCAGTGAAAGAAGTGCTGGGTTCAAGTGGAGGCTGAGCACGGGAGCCCGGCTAGGCAGCATTCGGCAGGGGAGATGGCGAGGGAGGAGGAAGCACCTTCCCTGTGAGCTCTGGAGCCCAAGCTGGGGGGATGGTGACAGCCCAGGGGGCAGTCAGCTGGGGCCACCCAAGGATCAGGCTGGAGCACGGCGTGGCGGGGGGGACTGGCACCTGGCATTGGCTGGGTCTGCTGCTGCCCCAGGGACCCCCACCCGCTCTCTTCCCTGCCCACAGCTCTCCACCGAGTGTTCTCTTTCTCCTGTGCGGGTCTCCTGGCTTTAGGTGCCATGGGGTGGTAGCCTCTGCCCTGGCCACCCCACCTCCCAGTCCGAATCTCTGGTCATGGCCTGGGCACGCGAGACAGGCCACCTCCGGGGCCAGTGGGGTGTGGGAGGGGCCCGCCAAGGGGCGCTCCCAGCACTGCCTGGGGGAAGGAAAGCGTGAGCTCCAGCAAGCGACTCCTGCCCAAACACCGCTCTCCTCTGGCGTGCCAGGCACTTTTTGAGCCCTGGGGAGACTTGGACTCTGCCCATACGGGGCTGACAAGTCCCTGGGGAGGTGGTGATGGCAGAGGTCAAGGGCAAGTGGCTCAGACAGGGACCCCGCTAAGCAGACGGAGAAGCCGAGAGAGAGCCCCTGGGCCCGGCAGCAGAGTCTCTGTCCACGCCTTCTGGGTGCGGGGTGGATGGCTCATCAAACCTCAAGGGAGTCCGTGTGGACTGTTCTCAGTTTGACACCCCCCTCCCCTGCCGCCCACCAGGCCTTCCCCATCCCTCTTTGACTTGCTCTGGGCCCCACTGACCCTGTGGACCCCACCTGTGGGCTCTCTTGTTCTTATGGTTCTTGGTTGGCCCGGGCTGTGGGCGCATGGGCAGGGGCGAGGTCTGCCCTGTGGCCCCGGGTGGCCTCGGACCCCGGTGCAGTGCCTGTTGGGCCCCTCCACCAGCTCCAGCAACCTGTCGGCTCAGGGGAGGCTGGAGCTTCCTGGGGTGGCCGTCCTGGGGGTGCTGGCTCACTACCTTACCACTTGGAACCCCGCCAACTGCGCCCGTGCCCTGTCTGACACGGGTCCTCAAGTCAGAACAGATGTTGTGATAATGGCCGACTTGGGACGCACTTCTTCATAGCCGAGGAGAGTGAGGCTCAGAGTGATGACACGACTCGCCTGGAGGTCCCCCCGGGCCCACCCCAGGTCCCCGGGGAGAGGCGGCACCTCACCTGGGCAGTAGCAGCGCAGCACGCCGGGCTGAATCAGGGACGCAGGCACTGAGATCTGGTCGAACAGGCAGCTGTAGTTGTTGCTGGCTTCCTGCCACGGGCCCGTGATGAGAACCTTCACTCCTCCCTGGAGGGGACAGACAGCAGGGACGTGTTTCAGCCACCCAGGGGGAGGAGGGGCGAGGGACACAGGCCTCTGAGGGTAGGCCCTGTTTCTGACTGCAGCAGGAAGAGGGGGACCCTGGGCCTCCTCGCCTGGTCCCTTGGGGGTCCGAGGTGCTCCGCGCCTTCCTCACCGGCATCCAGCACAGGGACTGGCAGTTCTGACCTCTGACCCTCTCCTGCTTAACCTTCAGTTCTACATAGAAGGAGCACAGGGTTTTCCAAATGTTTCCTGCTCCCGAAGCACCCCTGGAAGGGAGTAGAGGAGAGGCTGCTTCTGGACAGGTGGGGGGAGCTTTGAGTTTGGAAAGGAGGCTGTAGAATCTTAGTGTCATGGCCAAGACTGGGGTTCTGGTGGGGCAGTGGGAAGAGACCCAGGATCCCTGGGGCATGGCGGGGAGAACCAAAGAGGAGGCAGGGAAGGGGGATGGATGAAGGCGATCAGGAAGACAGCAGAGCTAGGAAAAGGGGATGACTTGGGCCAGAGAGGGTCTTAGAGCTGGGCACTGCAGCTGTTCCCTCGGGGTCGGGGGCGCTGGGCTGGAAGAGGGGGGTGGGGGAGGGGGCCTTGGATGACTTTGCTCTGGTCAGGGGAAAAGGCCCACCCCCAAGGGCCCAGAGGCGCGCAGGAGCAGGAGAGCACAGGACAGGCGAGCACTCCCTGCCCTCCTGTGGGAACCTGCCAGGCCAGGGCTGGTCAGTCCTTCTCACAGTGCTGTCCCTGCTTGTGACTCACAGCGTCTTGCACTGTGTCATGTCCTTTGTGGACAATTAGGGTGGGCACTCCACCAGGATTCAGATTGTCACCAGAGGAGGAGTCTGTCCCGGGTGGGGGAGGAGGGACAGAGGGCAGGGATGCTGGCCTCTCTGGCTCTCCTTGGGTGGGCCTACTACCAGCTCTGTCCACCCTTCTCTGTGAGGGGGACCAAGAGCCGCCCAGGGCAGGGCTGAAAGTGCCACCTACTATCTGGGCCGGGGAAGAGCCAGAGGCACGCCTATGGGGGTCCAGGTGGAGGAGGGTGCATAGAATGTGGGACCCTGGTCCTCCTTCCCCCACCTCTCCAGCCTGCAAAGGCCAGAGCCCAGCTCTCCCACTGCTGCTCCCAGGCTGGTGACACACACTCTTTTGCTCAGCCACCTGTTCTCGAGTGACGTCTCCTTGGCACCAGCCCAACCCTGCACTGGATCCCAAGCCTTAACACGGGGCTTGTTCCTGAGTCTCCCACAATGTTCCTAGAACCAAGATTGAGACCTGGCCCAGGGCTGGCCTTGGGCATCAGAAGCAGGAGGGGGTGCTTCGAGGGATGAGATGGAGGAGCTCCCAGAGCCCGTGCAAGGGCCCCATGCTCCGCTCTGGAAGGGGCTGGCTTTGGGGAGGTCGTCGTTCAGCTAGGGAACTAAGGTTTGGAGGGCAGTGGAGGGAGCACGAGACCAGGAGCCAGAAGCAGGAGGCCTGTCCCTGTCCCTCAATGGCCACATGTTCTCAGGCAAGTGGCCCAGGCTCTGTGGGTGGCATTGATCTCCAGGGGACCCTCTGGCCTTGCATTCCT
>PVIA01017949.1:0-14177 GCA_004024845.1 Tonatia bakeri
GGAACCCCTCAACCCCACTTCGCAGGCCTCCCGACTCCGCCGCTCCTTACCGGTCTGGATGTACTGGAGCCCGACTTCTGTTCAATTAATTTCCCTCAGTTCTGGTTGTTAATTGTTTCTCAATCTTTGTTGTTTTCAGTCTTGGTTGAGCGAGGAAGCACAGTGCGACTGCCTATGCCTCCATCTTGGCCGGAACTCCTTTTGCTTTTTTTTTTTTAAAGTTAAAATACTGTGGGAATCACTCCATAGCATCTAAAGACATTACAAGTTCCTTTTTATGGCTGCATAGTGTTCCATTGTGTGAACCTGTCATAGTTTATTCCATTGAAGCTCAGCTAGGTTAAGTATCTTGGCCAGTATCAATTAGCTGGTGCAGCCAGGATTGGAACCAAGATTCAGCTGACTCCAAAGCCTGTGTTCTACACCAGTGCTTCCAAAATTTAACACATATGAGTCACCTAACGCTTTTTCTAAAAATACAGAAAAGGTGGATGTGGGGTGGTGTCTGAAATTCTGCATTTCTTACAAACTACTAATTATGCTAAAGGCAGACCAGCCTGGAACACTGGATCTCAACCTTAACTGCACATTGGAATCACCTTTAAACACTACTGATGCTTGGTCTCACCCCCAGAGATGCCAACTTTATGTGTCTGGGATGCATGCAGCCTGGCTAGCATTTTCCCTCCCAAACACCCCAGGTGATTACCAGGTGCAACCTGTGATGAAAACCGTCCCAGAAGCCTGTTTGTTTTGAGGAATTCTTCCACAATCACAAACCTAGTCTTTATTCAGCTGGCTCCTGGGCAGGAGTTGTTTGGCATCAGGTGACAGCTAATTAGATCAGCCTGGTGCCATATTATATCCTGCTCCAATTATTTTATCTTGAGTTCGTTCTACTTTTACATATGATGGCCCACTGTGTGCCAGCCACGTATCTACTGGGCTGGGGGAAGTGTACACAAAAGATGATAAATTGCAGCTCCTCCTCTCAAGGACAGGGTGTTTACAATCCATATGCTTTTCTCTTGAAGGTAAGCCCCAGAAACAGTAAGAAAAATAGTGTTTTGGGATTTATGGGCCCAAAGCACCATAACCCTTTCCATTTTTCTGAGACAGGAATAGGAATCAGATAGCAATAAAAATACCATCTTTTTAAACATCTGAATATGGTTTTAGGCCTATGGCTGAGTACTCAAGCCTTGAACTTGACAGTCTTCTCCAGCTGTTCACAGCGATTCTGGATACTTCAGATTTCCCCTGATCTCCACAGGGAGGGCCTCTTACAGCTAGCAGACCAGACAGCACAGATCCCACAAGCCCCTGACACCACAGGGAAGGGAGTTAGGGCCCAGTGAAACATGCCTTGTTCCTTCTTCCAAATTTATCTATCAGATAATACATTCCTTCTCCTATGGGGAGTAAAGTTTCCTAACTTCGGACTGCATTGGCAGCTGCCTCCTTTGGCCACGTTTAGGGTCCGCCCCACTGCCTAATGGTATGTGGTGCCCGTGACCAAAACTCACTGGCTCTTCGGTTAAGTCAGGTTGATCTGCTAGCTTCCCAGAAGCCCAGCGCCTCTGACTTTTGCAGTATCTGGGAGAGTTAGCTCATGATGCATACCTTTTTTAAAAATTATATTTTATTGATTATGCTATTACACTTGTCCCAAATTTTCCCCCTTTGCCCTCCTCCATCCAGCAATCCCCATTCCCTCAGGCAATCCCTACACCATTGTTTATGTCCATCGATCATGTGTAGGTTCTTTGGCCACTCCATTTTCTATACTGTACTTTACATCCCTATGGATATTCTATAACTACTGATATGTACTTCTTAATCCCCTCACCTCTTCACATATTTCCCCACACCTGTCTCCCATCTGGCAACCATCAAAACGTTCTCTGTATCCATGATTCTGTCGGTTCTTATTTGCTTAGTTTGTTTTTTAGATTCAATTGTTGATAGGTATGTATTTATTGCCATTTTATTGTCCATAGTTTAGGTCTTTTTTAAAAATATTTTTATTTATTTATTTTTAGAGAGAGAAGAAGGGAGGAGAGAGAAACAGCAATGTGTGGTTGCCTCTCATGCGCCCCCCAACTGGGGACCAGCCTGCAGCCCAGGCACGTGCCTTGGCTGGGAATCGAACCAGAAATCCCTTGGTTTGCAGGCTAGGGTTTAGTCCACTGAGCCACACCAGCCAGGGCTTCTTTTTCTTAAATAAGTCCCCTTAACATTTCATATAATGATGGTTTGGTGATGATGAATTCCTTTAGTTTTTTTCTTGTCTGGGAAGCTCTTTATCTGCCCTTTGATTCTAACTGATACAATTGCTGAGTAGAGCAATTTGGGCTGTAGGTCCCTGCTTTTCATGACTTTGAATATTTCTTGCCAGTCCCTTCTAGCCTGGAAGGTTTCTTTTGAGAAATCAGCTGATAGTTTTATGGGAATTACCTAATTAGTTAGGTAACTAACTTCTCTTCTCTTGCTGCTTTTAAGATTCTTTATCTTTAACCTTTGGCTTTTTAATTATGATGTGTCTTGGAGTGGGCCTCTTTGCATCCATCTTGTTTGGGACTCTCTGTGCTTCCTGCACTTGCATGTCTGCTTCCTTCACCAAATTAGGGAAGTTTTCTTTCTTTATTTTTTCAAATAGATTTCCAATTTCTTGCTTTTCCTTTTGGCACCCATAAGATATGAGTGTTGGACCTCTTGAAGTGGTCCCTGAGGCTGCTTACTCTATCCTTGTTTTTTTCTTGTTGTCCTGATCAACTGTTTTTTGCTTCCTTATGTTCCAAATCATTGATTTGATTTTCAGCTTTTCCCACTCTGTTGTTGTTTCCTTGTAAGTTGTTATTTCAATTAGTGTGCTCTTTGTTTCTGACTGGATCTTATATGCTGTTGAGGTCCTAAGTTCCTTGAGCATCCTTATAACCAGTGGTTTGAGCTCTGCATATGGTAGGTTGCTTATCTCCATTTTGTTTAGTTCTTTTTCTGGAGTTCTGATCTGTTCTTTCATTTGGGCCATGTTTCTTTTTCTGCTCATGTTGGCAGCCTCCCTGTGTTTGTTTTTATGTATTAGGTAGAGCTGCTATGACTCCCCATCTTGGTAGTGTGGCTTAATGTAGTAGGCATCCTGTAGGGTCCAGTGGCACAGCCTCCCCTTTCACCCAAGCTGGGTACTCAAGGTGCAGCCTTCATGTGGGCTAAGTATACCCTCCTCTTGTAGTTGAGCCTTGATTGTGTTGTCAGGTCAATGGAAGGGATTTATCCAGGCCTGTCAACTACAAGGACTGGCTGTGACCACTGACCATCAACCACCTGCCCTCCGTGCGAGGAGGTGAGCCATGTTTACCAATGCTACCATCTTGACTGCAAGTCACTATATCACTATGGATGCCTTAACCTTCTGCACTGATAGGTGTTTTGAAGAGATTTATTTTTTAAGTATCTTATTTATTTCTAGAGAGAGGGGAAAGGAGGGAGAAAGAGAGGGAGAGAAACATCGGAGTGTGAGAGATACATTGATCTGTTGCCTCTGCAACTCAGGCATGTGTCCTGACTGGGAATTGAACCAGTGACTTTTTGGTTCACAGGCCAGCAGTTGACCCACTGAGCCACACCAGCCAGGGGTGAAGAGTTTTTTTTAATTTTAAAATTTTAATTAAAAATAAATTATTCAATTTTTTTGGAGTTTTTAGTTAAGGCCTCATTCATTCAAGCCTTTTAATTTCAAATTCATGATATTTCAAGCAAGGTCAATTTGATTTTTCTTCTATTCAAACACTCAATCAAAAACATTCATTAAGATTCCAGCTGGTGTGGCTCAGTTGGTTGGGCATTGCCCCACAAAGCAAAAGTTCACTGATTTGATTCCTGATCCAGGTACATGCCTAGGCTGTGGGTTTAATGCCTGGTTGGGGCACATATGGGGGGCAACCAATTGATGTTTAATTACAGTCCAGTGGAGAGATGGGCAAATGAAAGGGAAGAATCAATTTACCCAGGGTCACAGAAATGGCAGTACCATTAAAAGAACTAAGGAAAGATGAACTCTTCAAAGAAAAAGAGGACAAACTTGTTTTCAGAAAACAGATACAGGGGTTGGGGGAGGGTATATAAAGGGACTAAATGGTAATGGAAAAAATACAATAAAAAGTTTTTTTTTTTAAAGATTTTATTTATTTTTTAGAGAGGGAAGGGAGGGAGAAAGAGAGAGAGAGAGAAACATCAATGTGTGGTTGCTGAGGGACATGGCCTGCAACGTAGGCATGTGCCCTGAGTGGGAATCGAACCTGTGATGCCTGGTTCGCAGCCTGTGCTCAATCCACTGAGCTACACCAGTCAGGGCCGATAAAAAGTTTAAAAAAAATAAAATAAAGTGCATTATTTAGAAACAGAAAACAAACCAGATGCTTTTACAAATGTTTATTTGGGAACAAAATGCTATCAAGCTTTCAAAATGGAAAGAATTATACCTTCATTGCCATTAATATAACAGAGATGAAAATGATTTTTATACCCAGAGATGATTTTCTCAAAGTGTGTCTGGGGAATACATTCTGTGAAAAAAGGGCCCACGCTCAGTTACATTCAGAAGGTAGAAGCATACCTGTCTCCTCTTGGAGATCTGTCTTTCCCTTCAGCACATTAAAAACTTTAAGAAATTGCACTAAACTTTACCTCATATTTTCCAAGCTTATTTGAGTACAGGTTGCTTTCCTAACAATTACTAAAGTGCAAAACTATTAGTGGTTAACTAATAATAGTATGCAAATCAGGAATATTTAGTCAAAGATAGGATAGGCCTTAAGCTTGAAAACTAAGAGAAAATATCAGTCCTTTCAATACTTGGAAGGATGGGATTTTTTTTTTCACATTTAGGAAACTCTTGAGTTGTTCTAAACTCATTGTTATTTCATCTTGAATTTTCTTTCTTTATTCTCCTGAGACAAGTTGAACTTTTTTTGTGAGAAAGCAGGCAACAGTACTTTTATATTGCCTGTGAGCTCTGGCGATGCTATCAGAAAGCCACATGCAAGCTACGCTGCGTGCATGTACAACGCAGAATAGCCCATCTCCACCCCTCTTCAGCAGTGGACTCTGGGCCAGGCGCCAAGTATTGGAACAATGTCTAGAGGCTTAAGAACTTCAGGTTCTTCATATTGTCCTTTGGGAGAGATAATAGGCAAGGTTTTCCCAAATTCCCATCATGACACTCTGGAAAAAAGGCCTTGTGCTTGAAAGGGGCCTGAGCTACACCCTTCAATTTCCTGGCTCCAGTGGAACCCAATGAAAGAACTTGGTCTATAAACCTTTGTGGCCTGGCACTCTTGAGAAAATACTTTAATTTTACTCCCTAGTGATGTACTTCAGCTGTCGAAAATGGGACACTAAGAGAGGGTCAGTCCCCTGGCTCTCAGAAAGTAGTGAGATGCTGTAAATCTCCTCACATTCTCTGGGGGCCAGAGTGCAGACTGTGGGCTCCGTGATGGCCTCCAGTGATTCTCTTCCTCCTGGCATTCAAGTCCTTGGGTAATACCAACCCACGCTGAATAGGGCTAATCTGTGTAATAATAAGATATTGCAGTCCTGGCTGGTGTGGCCTAGTGGATTGAGTGCTGGACTGTGAACCAAAAGGTCACCAGTTTGATTCCCAGTCAGGTCACATGTCTAGGTTGTGGGCCAGGTCCCCAGTAGGGGGCGCATGAGAGGTAACCACACATTGATGTTTCTTTTCCTCTCTTCCCCTCTCTAAAAATAAATAAATAAAATCTTAAAAAAAAAAGATAATGCAGAAATGATAAAGTGTGCCTTTCCTGTCCACATCTTAAGAAATATTGTGACTTTGCCCAGCTAGTGTGGCTCAATGGACTGAGTGCTGGCCTGTGGGCTGAAATGTTGCCAGTTTGATGCCCTATCAAGGCACGTGCCCGGGTTGTGGGCCAGGTCCCCAGTTAGGGGTGTGCAGGAGGCGACCAACTGATGTATCTCTTGCTCACTGGTAGTTCCCTCCCTTCCCCACTCTCTAAAAATAAAGAAAATCTTAAGGAAAAAAAAATATATAGTGACTTGTCTAGTCTTCTCTTGCATCAGTAGCTGCGAAAGAAGGTATTTAACTTTTGCCAGCAGGTAATAACTCCTGCTGGCAGCCATTTTCTAAGTGGACCCTCCAGTGCATGGCACTTCCCAACGACTGCAATATTACTGTTTTAAGCCATTAAGTTTTGGAGTTTTTACCTTGCCATAAGCAACCAATATGGTAGATGTATGTTTTGTGTGATGTTTTGTCACCAGAATGGCTCTAGATTTGAAAGTTGTTACTTTAGAATTTGTTGGTTCCTCTGAAACACAATGCTTGTCATGACCTCATTGCTTCTTATTCTGGTGTGCACACCAGAAAATTAGCCTCTCCCCAAGGGTAAATAACCGAAAGTGATAAAGAACTTAAATTATTACTACTATTTATCTTAGAGGAGAAGAGGGAGAAATAGAGATTTTGATCGTTTGCTTCTTATATGCGCCCCAACTGGGCACCTGAACCTGCAACCCAGGCATTATGTCCTGACTGAGAATTGAACCGGCAACCTTCCGCTTTGTGGGAACAAGCCAACCAACTGAGCCACACCTAAAATAAACTATAATAACTACAGAGAAAGAAAATCTTGTAATTGCTACTTTTGCTTTTTGGAAAAAAAAATCTTACTCATAGGTTTAATTTGCTCCAAGGCAAATCTTTCTCTTTTTAAAAAATTTTTAATTTTTAAAAGATTTTATTTATTTTTAAAGGGTAAGGGACAAAGAGGGAGAGAAATATTGGCGTGAGAGAGAAACCTCAACTGGTTGCCTCTTGCACACACCCTGAACGGGACTTACCCCGCAACCCAGGCACGTACCCTGACTGGGAATCAAATCTGCTGAGAACTTTTGGTCACGGGACAATGCCCAGACAACCAAGACACTCCAGTCAGGGCTCAATGGCTTCTGATCATCATAGGCAGAGTAGTTAACTTCTCAGAAGTGCTGGTTCTGAGGTTCTGTCTTTTTTTATTTTAAAGATTTTATTTATTTATTTTCAGACAGAGGGGAATGGAGGGAGAGAGAGGGAGAAAAACATTGGTTGCCTTTTGCACACCCCCAACTGCTGACCTGGCTTGCAACCCAGGCATGTGTCCTGACTGGGAATTGAACCAGTGGCCCTTCGGTTGTAGGCTGGTGCTCCATCCACTGAGCCACACCAGCCAGGGCAGATTCTGTCATTTTTAAAAACAGGGTGCTGCTGGGTAAGTTGCCTTATTATTCAAATGTTGCTGGGAGGAGTAAATATGATGTAAAGACACTGTGTAAATTGCAAAAAATGCTACACATATTTCAGGTGTTGTTTTCATGTTGAGATTCATCTTGACAGCCTCAGATGACACTGATTCTTTGATTCCTCAGGATGATCTATGAAAGCTCAAAGATTTGGATAGAAGCTTCCTCCTGTCAAGAAGGACCATATACATTTTTTTGTGGTGGTGGCGGCAGGGGAGGGGAAGGGGGCAAAAAGATAGGCAATGCTAGGTAGACACTGAGATTTGGAAGAGAAATTATAGTTGTTTGGTTCTTGTAGGATCCATCTGGGAGTAGCTTCCTGAAGGAGCTGGGATTTTCAGAGTTGGAAAATTGGGGTTCCAGAGTTATTCCTGCAGTGAGGGGAGCAAGTTTGCAGTGAGCATGGTAATTCTATTCAACAAGCAAGACAGAAGCTCATCTTTCTCTTTTTATTTGTAATTTATTTTGATCTTCAGAAGAAAACTTCCTTGTTCACATTTGTTATTATTTTTCATTTAAAAAAGTTTTATTTTATTTTTTTTCTATTACCATTTATCCCCCCCACCCCCCATACCCTCTACCACCTCCAGCCATCCCCAAGGTCATCTTTCTTGCTCAGCCTGCTACTAGCAGTCATCACAGGAAAGGTGAAGAAACTAAAGGACATCACCCAAGGGCCATGACAGTCTCCCAGTCTCTAACGAAATAATTAGCAAGCAAGATAAACCGACAGTCCCTTTAAACTTGACGGAGTGAGGGCCTGCCCTGAAGGTAGAGAGGGGCGGGATCCTAACAGACTTAGGTAATCCTCTGGGAGAAGGGGTGCTTGGAAGGCCCTTTGGTAGATGTGCGAGGTTAGGCTCTCAGGGCGGGAGATGACCATGCTCTTGCCCCAAAAGAGAAAGGAATAAGATACTTTATATATATTAAAAAAAAAAAAAAGCCTCTCCTCACCAGGCCCCCAGGAGGCCACCAAATCCTTCTGTGTCCCCTAGTGCACCACGTAGAAAGAGGGGTCAGGCTCCAGAAAGCCAACCTTACTTCACGTCTCCCACACTCCTTCCTTCATCACAGGAGGGTGGCAAAAGATTTATAACCCACCTTTTTCATCCAGTTGTCATGGAGACCTACCCAGTCTTTTCATCCCTTCTGGTACCAGGAACATTTCTCCAACGCAGGCGGATGGAGGGGGATTAACCCAAACGCGCCAACGGTAGTTCTGGGGGGAGGGGGTGGCAGTAAAAAATAGCGCGGAAAGGCTGGCGTCCCAGACCGCAGCGGAGGAACCAGGCCGAGGGACAAAGGCTACAGTCAGCCGCAGTTCCAGCCCTTCAGTCGGCCAGCAGAAGCTGCGGGGGCGCTGCTGGGCTGGAGAGAGGAACTGGGAGAGCATGGAACGGAGCAGCGCGGTGAGACTCGGGGCGCGCGACGTCCCGGGAGAGTTCTTGGGCCCCAGAGCACCGACTCGTCCACCCGAGCAGGCGGGTGCTACAGGCGGAGGGGGCGCAAGCCCCTCCACCCACACGTCCTTTGGGCGGCGCCGCCATCACTGCCCCGTTAGCCACACTGCCTTTTCCTCCGCCGCCGCTCCCTGATCTTTCCCACCCACCGCCCCGCCACCGAACCAAGAGTCTCTCATTGGACAGAGGTGAAGTCAATCTGCCTCAAGTCAGGGAGTCGATTGGATAGGAGGCCTCCGGGCCTCCCGCAGCCTGCGGGGATTGGCTTTCTGCACATTGGCGCAACGGAAGAGGCGGGGGTCGAGGGTTCGCCTCTGCTCCTGCTGGACTGCCGCGGAGGAGGCGACCGGGAGTTCGACCCTGGGTGGCTGGCTCGGGAGGCGGCAGCGGCTGCTGTGGATGGGAGCGGGCCTGCTTGCTGTGCCCATGGAGCGCCAGGGCAGGGCCGCCACCACCTCCGCTGCGTCTACCCGGGACCCGGCAGCCGACGAGCCAGATGGGCGGCGGCAGGAGCCGCTGCGGCGCCGGTCGAACAGCGCGTCGGCACCCGCGGTCGGAGCCTCGGCCTTGACTGAGGAAGTGAGGCGGGACCGACCTGGTTCGTACGGCGGCACCGCCTCGGGCTCCCGCCCGCGCGTGGAAGCACTCAGGAAGAAGCGGCCGCGTAAGTGCCCGGCGGGGCGCCGTCGCGCTTCGCCCTGCCCCCTTCTGGCCCCGTCGCCGTTTTTCCCGCGCGCCCTCGAGGGGACAGTGCCCCCTCACGGTGGTCCCAGGTTGGTGCGTGGGCAGAGAGCGGGCTGGAGGCCTGGGGTCACTTCCCTAGGACCCTTTCTCCCTCCTAGCTCTTCAAGCATTCCGTGCCCGAGAGTCACATGATTTTACCCTGGAGAAGGCTTCTTTTGATCATTTCCCCCGCCACCCCCCCAAGTCCTTAGTCTGTCTTGTGTGGGTTTTTAAGGAGTTGCTCTCCAAGACGTTAAATCTTTTTTTCTGTCTGGAAATTTCGGGCTTACTGGAAGATGGTTCACTGACCCCTAGGTTGCTGCAAGCCTAAAACTAGATTCCATGTTTTGTGCACTAAGCTTTGGCGGTTTTTCTTCCCATGAGAATTCGGGTCATCTCTCGCCCAGGTATCGCCTCTTTCCTTTACATCTGTTTGCTGATAGGATACAGGACCGGAGTGTTCTGGGCATTAAAAGGCTTTTTGTTTTCAGGGAAAACGATGTCTTCTTGAATCTCATCTTGGGACTTGCACACGCTCTTATCAGAGAATCGTTTTCTCCATTTTATTATTAGTGTTTTTTTCCCTGTGTTTAGATCTTGTCCAAGTATTTTCTCCCTATTACAGGTCTTTAATTCAGGCCGTCTTTCTAGCACCATGGGTGCTGTTGAAAATATCCACTGTCCTGATATTCTAATATTAGACTTACAATGTAGTGGCATTTTACATATGATCAGACTTTTTTTGTTGTTGATGTACCCAGATTTCCACGTTAGGAAATTAACTGGTTTTCAATGCACATTTAAGAGAGAGAAAGTGGCAGGATGGGTGTGAAGTGTTTATTGGATGGTCTTGTCTTGTACCTTGGTCCAGCCACCCATTTGCTTTAGTTTTAAGGTGTATGATGTAGGTGATTAAATGCAATCATATTTTGCTATGGAATGTTTGGAGAGTTTTCAGTTCCTTTGTTTTTTTCCTATCCTCTTGAAAGAGACTTGTTTGGAAAACATCTCTCAACCTACTATTTTTAGAGCTTGGTTTATGTTTTATTTGAGGAGCACTTGATTTTTTAAAAAAATGCATCATAGTTACTTTTAGAGGGGAAGGGTAAATAGAGGGAGAGAAACATCCACGTGAGAGAAACATCCACGTGAGAGAAACATCAGTGGGTTGCCTCTCATACACACTTGGGGACGAGGGCGCTGAACTTGCAACCCAGGGATGTGTCCTGCGGGGGAATTGAACTGGCGACCTTTTGCTTTGCAGGACAATGCTCAACCAATTCCACACTGGTTGGGGTGCACTTGATTTTTAAGCAGTGTAAAACATTAGTTCCTACATGGTTTTGTGCTGTATCATTGGATATAGATGTAAATTCCAGAGACTCAGCAGATAAGATTCACAGCCGTATAGCCAGCTGTTTGTGGACATTGACCACAAAGATTTGAAATAATTATTGTATTTTGAGTGTTGAATGGGTCAGGGACTCTAAAAACTTTTTTTAATTAAAACTTTTTTTTCAGCCCTGGTGGGTGTGGCTCAGTGGATTGAGCACTGGCCTGTGAACCAAAGGGTTGTCTGGGCACATGTCTGGGTTGCGGGCCAGGTCCCCAGTAGGGGATGCGTGAGAAACAGCCACACATTGAATTTCTCTCCCTTTCTTTCTCCCTCCCTTCCCCTCTCTCTAAAAATAAATAAATAGGTAAAATACTAAAAAAAAATTTTTCAGGCACTACTCTGAGAGTTTTAATAACTCATTAGCCCTCACAACTCTGAGGTAGGTAGTAGTATTCCATTTTACAGATGAGAAAATTGGGGCTCATTTTCCCAGTGTCAAATGGCTAGTGAACAGAACTGTAAACTCGGGAATTGTAACTTTATAACATCTGCTCTTAGCCCCCGCACTTTACAGATTGTTCATGTTCCAGTAGCTAATTTTTATTGCTTCAAGAGCAAACATAGTCAATGATCTTTTGCATTCGAGGTTTTCTTACCTGAGGTGAACATTTCTAGCTACTTGTGAATTTTGAGCATAAAAATGACCTGGGGAGTTAAAAAATGCATTCCCTGGGTTCAGTTCTCTTTTGAATCAAAATACGGAAAGTGTTCTAAGAAGCACCTCATGTCATTCAGATACAGGTGACTCAAGGATCACTCTGGAAGACATTGGTTTAGACAGTGAAGGGGGAAGTCATACAAGGTGGTTTTGAAACTTCTTTTAGGAACTAAGACAAATTTTCAGGTTGTAGGATTTATTTATTTTTTGTTTTGTTTTGTTGTCTACTGTTTGGTGTCTCTCAGGTATAAATCTACTGAAGAAATAAGGTATTATGCTTCCATTTGCTCTTTCTGTACTATGCCAGGTGTACCTGTTAGAGAGAGAAACGGCATATTAGACGGCTGAACCCTCCACGAATATACATACAGTTGACCCTGGCACAACCCGAGTCTGAATTGCATGGGTGCACTTACATGAGGATTTTTTTACCCAATAGACATGCATTTTCCATTTGTAGACACAGAGTGCTGACTGTATGCATTGGTCTGTGTCATTTTATATAGAGGACTTGAGCATCCTTACATCTTGGTATCTGGGGGGCGGTCTTGACTTCCTTTTAGATACGGGGAGACAACTAAGATTTTGGGGAGTCAGGTTACATGGATTAAAAAAATTTTTTAAAAATAGTTTTTCTTTTTAAGAGAGAGGAAGTGGGGGAGAAAGGAAGAGTAACATAGATATGTGAGAGAAACATTGATCAGGCCTCTCGCGCATCCCCAACTGGGTACCTTGCCTGCAACCCAGGCATGTGCCCTGACTGGGAGTCGAACTGGCAACCTTTCAGTTTGCAGGCTGATGCTCAGCCCACTGAGCCACATCATCCAGGGCAGATTACATGGATTTTTTGACTGCAGGGGATGGAGAGGTCAGTGCCCCTCTTGTTAAGGAGGCAAAGTAAGGTTAGACCAACCTTACTTTGGTCTAACCTTGAGAAAATCCAATAAAGACTAAGTGTCTTTATTGCTGGGAGAATTGGGTATGGGGTAGTACCGCCTTTCTTTTGATGTTAGCAGACCTTGTTTTGACATCATTACACAGGTCTAAAGGTGGGAGACTAGTTGGCATTTGAAACTAGAAGGAGCTATTCAGTTTTTCTTAGGAATTTTTCTGGGCTCTGGGTATAGTCAGGTTCTGCCACACAAGTTTCCTGGAGCACTTTGGGTCCCAAAACTGCCCTCATCCTGGACTAAACATGTCACAGTCATTAGGGGTGAGGCGAGGCAGGTGTGTGTCTAAGAAGGTCTTTAGAAGTTGTAATTAGACTAGGCGGAGTTGTTACGTGTTTTAGGACTGAGAGAAAATGCTAAGAAGATTGGCTTACAGTGATGGAAACGAAGACACTAATGATGGCAACACAGTGCTTCCTTGTTGGTGCCGGACACTGCACCGAACATTTCATAAACATCTTACTTAGGTCTCACAGCTACCCTGTGGAGCTGGCATTCCTTACTCCTGGCTTCCGGGTAAGGAAGCAGGCTCAGTGGAATTGACCTTTGTCCAGAATACATAGTGAGTTAGTGATGGAGCTGTGTTCGGGTCTGGGTGTCTGAACGCAGACCCGTGTTCTTGTCCCCCCCCATTTTGTAATGGCGGAGGCACACGCGATGTAATCCAGAGTAGTGGTGTCACATAGAAACAGAAGTTTAAAAAACCCCTCAGATTTACCAGGGGGCTAAGAACTTGGATCCATTAATTTTTTTAAAAAAGATTTTATTTTTAGAGAGGGGAAGGGAGGGGAAGGAGAGAGAGGCAGAGACAGACCCATCAGTGTGTGGTTGCTTCTCGTGCGTTCATACCTGGGGACCTGGCCCACAACACAAGCAGGTGCCCTGACTGGGAATCAACCAGTGACCCTTTGGTTCTCAGGCCAGCACTCAGTCCACTGAGCCACACTAGCCAGGGCGCATCTTTTTTGATTTTTAAAATTTTAATGAGGCATAATTACATACAATAAAATGTATAATTTTCCTGGCTGGTGTAGCTCAATAGATTGAGCGCTGGCTGCAAACCAAAGCATCGCGGGTTTGATTCCCAGTCAGAGCACATGCCTGGGTTATGAGTCTGGTCCGCAGTGGGGGCTACGTAAGAGGCAACTACACATTGACTGTTCTTGCCTTCTCTTTCTCCTTTCCCTTCTCTCTAAAAGATAAATTTTAAAAAACTTAAAAAAAAAAGATAATGGCTTAAATTTTGCTGTCTAAAAGGGAAAGCCATCTAGCAGTTTTTAGTAGTCTCTGTTGGGTTTTGTGTGTTTATTTTTCCTGAATGTAAAGTTTATTATTGAGTCTGCTGATTTTATAACAGTATTTTGTAAGTATCTAGTCCCTGAGTTAAAAACTATTTTGTGAATAAGAATAATTGTTAGCAAGATACATCTTTTAAAAAACTTACTGATTTGAGAGAGAGATGAAGGGGAGGGGGAGATAGAGAGGGTGAGAGAAATTAGTTGTTCTACTCATTTATGTGTTTATTGGGTGATTCTTTTATATGCTCTGACTGGGAATTACTAACTGTCGACCCTTTGGTTCGCAGGCCAGCACTGAATCTACTGAGCAACATGAGCGAGGGCTCTAATTTAATTTGCATCCTTTATCTTTTTTTTTTTAGATTTTATTTATTT
>PVIA01017950.1:0-14181 GCA_004024845.1 Tonatia bakeri
CCCATAGATCTCACAGAGCTATTGTGTGCCCAAAATAAGATGCTAGATGTAAAGGCATTTTGGGAATTCTTTGGGATATATGTGTTTGTGTGTTCATGCCCTGTAAATCACCCTTCACAGTTGAGGTCATAGATGTAGAAGGCATGAAGCCCATCAGAAGGAAGTTTGTGTATGAAAATATTAATAATGATGACCCACAGATGTGGGTCATCAGCTTCTTGCTGATAATTCCTTTCTTTAAAGGCTTTTCAACCAAGAGAGCCCACACAATCTCCCCTCTACTCTTGAAAGTGGGATGCAGTGCCATGTTGTTAGCTGCCAAATACTGTCTCCAGTTGAAATCTGTTTTGTTAACCTCAATGCTTCATTCCAGAATCTGGAGACAGATGCTTATATAATTTTGAGATTTAAATTAGTGGTACATCAGAGGTCACTGAGAGCAAAAATTAAGAGTATAATTTTTCTAAAAGTAAAATAATAATAAAATGATAACTCTCAGCCCAATGTCTTGGAATGATAATGGTCCCTTAGAATGCAACTCCACTCTTCTAACTTGAAAGGACTATTCCTCTCACAGGGTCCCCTCCTCTTGATGAATGGCTCAGACCTGAGTCATTCAAAAAGCAAAAGCAGGCCTGACCAAGCCAGTCCCTTCAAAAACAGAAGTGGGCAACCTCAAGGCAGGCAGGGGTGGGAAGCAGTGGGCAAAGAGTACCAGGAGCAATATTACACAACACGTCAAGTAGCAGTGCTCTTTTTACCCCAAATGCTTCCTGGGCATGTGTAGTGCTGAACCCATAGCAAAAGTTAGAGATGGCAGCCAGCAGGACTGTTGTGAAATATCACCAGAAGGTAAGCAACCTCAACCTCTGTATATCTCAGCTACCCTCTCCCCAACCTGGACCTTCTCCTGGTCTTCTATAACTTGTGTCCTATTCCTGAATGTCTTCTTTAATTTAGTTCTGGCATGGTCAGTTTTTTAGAGCTAAGAAATTAATAGCTGCTAATGACTTTCTTCTGAACATGGACTGTCCATTTTAAATTGAAGTAGTGAGTAGAGTAACAATTACTTGTTGGGGGTGGAGTGAGGAGCCATTTCTGGGATCTCTCCTCAGCTATTGCATGGATAATGTGAAAGATAGGTTTGCAGTATAAGGCATAATTTCTAGTCATTCAGAAGTATAATATAGAATATGATAATACACAGGGGTGAGCAAAAGTATGTATGTGAAACAGTTCATTCTTGTATTATTTTTTATTGAAAATTGTTTATTTCACATATAAACAACTGTAAACCTACTTTTACACACTCTTGTATTTTTCCTTTATCTTAGACCAAGAGAACTGAAAGAGTTAGACACTACAATTCAGTATACCAAAATTAAAGCAATTACTGTAAACTAACTTAATTATTCTTCCATATGTCTTCAGAAGCAGGTTTTTCCCTCATTTTGTCACTACCAAATAACTGGAGGCTTATAAATATAGATAAATGTAATTTTCAAAAGGATTATCTATCCTAAAATATTCTGATGCTTTTAATTTAAAAATGCCATCATTATAGAAAAGAAAATGTCTGTGTCATGGCACTGTGAGACACCAGGAGAGCACAAATTAAATATGGTAAGAAAATGATGGCTAATGTGTAGTTGTCTTTTCATCTTACACACATTTTTTTAATTCTAAAGACAGCAAAATCTATACTTAGCATGGCCTCTGACTGACTCAAAAAATTCCCTTCCTTTCAAGCCATAGATTTTTGTTTCTGGAATATTCCAACAAGGAATCTCTCAGGGAATACTCCAGAAGATGAAGAGTAGTGCTTCTGAAGCTTCAATGTGCACATGAATCACCTGAGAATCTGTTAAAATGCAGATTCAGATTCAGGAGGCTAGAGTTATACCTGCGATATTTTATTTCTAACAAGTTCTCTGGGGAAGCTGGTGCTTCTTGTTCATGGAGCATATTTTGTGTCACAAGAAACATTATAGATACAAAATCTAGATATTGGGCCCTCTGCCTAGTAGGTATTGAAAGTATGAAGAGGCTCAGTGGAAAAGTAGCATGGGTAATGCTGGACCACATGAAGGGCAAAGAAAAAGGAGAGGTAGATAAGAGGCTGATTGCATTTATACTCTTCAGGTGTTCAAATAGATGGGTTTCAAGCAATAAACAGCAGAAAAGTAGTTCCTTTCTCAAGGCAATGAGGAAAATATAGCTAGTGGTTAAGAGCATGTATTCTGGAATGATATTCCCTGGGTTCAAATTTTACCTCTATTGCTTCCTAATAAAAATCTTCATCATGCTACCTTACCTCTCTGAACCTCAGCTTACTCCTCTGTAAAATTTGAATAATAGAACCTATCTCAGGATGGTTGTGAAGATTAAATGAAATAAAGAGTATAAAGCCTTAGAGTAGCACCTTATACATAGTCCTCAATAACTGGCAGATATTGTCAGGCTTGCTATCTTTAAACTGATCATATTTAAGTATTATTTGGGCTTCATTCAAATGTGAGCCACCCACAGCAGTGTATTCTTGCTTTTGATGTGACTCTCAAAGCAGCTTCAATTATCTGAGACTTATGAAAAGTTTGTGATTTAAGATTTAAATAAATAGACTTCTGGACAAAAGTATGAAAATGGGAAGAAAAACTCCCCATCATGAATTATGTTTATTTTGTGCTATGACACTTGTCACTGCTTCTGCCTACTTCTCTGGCTTAAAAATCACTTGAATAATGAAAGAATGACTTAAAATAAAAATGAGATTAGAGAAACAAGCTGTCTTATGTCTCTGCCAGAAGGAAATGTGGAATCTGGGCAATTATCATCCAGTCTGGTACAATCCAGGTGTAAGGGAAGGAAAGGGAAAGAAGAAGGCCTAAAGAAAGACATTGCTAAGTCCATGCAGTACACATGGAGGGTTGCAGGGTTATAGGTATTGTCCTAGGATAAATAAGGGCATTGTACATAACCCATGTTTCAGAAATTTATGGTCTAGTTGGGAAGGTATTGGTAAAATACATGTGTGTGTACACATGCATGGACACACACACATATAAGCAAACATACATATTGCCTTGTGGCAAAGCTCCAGTGAGGACACATGTTGGTTAAAGCAAAGTGTGGATCCAAGATGGCAGAGGAGTAAGTGAAAGTTACACTAACCTCCTCCCAGGACCAATATGAAATCACAATTAAATTGTAGAGAAATCATCTTGAATAACCAACTAAACACAAGCTGGAGAGAAGCCTTATAACCACAGACAGAAAGGAAAAAACACTTTACCATGAGACTTATAGGGAGAGCAAAGGAGGCACAAGAGGGCTGGCTGGGCTCCCATGGGTGGCACCTAAAGTTCTGGAGGGATATTTCAGCAGTTGGGGGAGTCCCCTAAGGTGTGTGGGGTCTAAACACTAAGCTGGGCTCCCCAGTCTATAGCACCAGAGCCAGAAAGGAACCCAGATTACATTTAGCTGTTAAAAGCAGCAGGGTTTCTGTCTGCCAGGAAGAGACAGCTGGAGACTCAGAGAGCCTCTTAAAGGGCCGACATACAAAATTCCATTTGCAGCCACTTATCTTGGGGTCTGGCAGAGGAAGTGCAGAGTGGACTAGAGACACATGAGGAGAGTTGGGGCTTGGTGGCTCTGGGGAGAGAACTGAAGAAATAGCTGCCAGGATCCCTGTGCTGAGTCATTCCTCATACTGCAGGAGCCATCTTTCTCAAGCTGAGCACTCCTCTCCAGATGGCATCAGCCTGAGGGGAAGCAATAGCCCCCACTGCAGGAATCCTTCTGCCCTACCACGTGGAGCTTAAGGCAGGCTGCATATTACACCTTGAGGCTATATCATTGATTAGTTTAAAAACTAAGGCAAATCTCTGGGAGCTCTATGAGATTTCTGCTGACACTTCCCTGGGCCGGTTGCTGATAAAAGCCAACTTTGGTGCACAGCCTGGTTTTTTCTGCACAAAAACAGGCCCAACAGAGAGAGACACATTCTGTGTACCGCTGATAGCTCCAAATAGGCTGACCATGGTTAGCCACAAGCAGTGTCTGAAAGAGAGTTTAGGGTAAAGATTATAAAGATGTTCAAAAGCATGAAAAAACACATATAAACCATAAAAAAGTACCAGTTAGAAATAAGGAATGCAATTTCTTAAATAACTAATAAGCTGGAACGAATAAAATGTAGGGTAAATGAACCTGAGGACTGAATGAGTGATTTGGAGGCAAGGTAGAAAAAACACCCAAGCAGAGCACCAAAAAGAAAACAGAATTTAAATAACTGAGACAAGCTTAAGAAACATTTTGGACAACATGAAGTGCAACAACACCTGCATCTTGGGAATACCGGAAGGAGAAGACAGTGAGCAAGGGATCAAGAACCTATTTGAAGATATAATGACTAAAAATTTCCCTAATATGGTAAGAGAAAAACAAACACAAGTCCAGTAAGCTCAGAGAGTTCCAAACAAGTTGGACCCAAAGAGGCCTACACCCAGATACATCATAATTAAAATAACAAGGTTTAAGACAAGAAGAGTTCCTAAAAACCACAAGAAGAAAGCAGGGAGTACCTACAAGGGAGCACCAATTGGACTGTCATCTGATTTCTCACCAAAAACATTTCAGGCCAGAAGGGAGTGGTGTGAAATAGTCAACATGATGAAAAGAAAGGACCTACAACCAAGGCTATTTTACCCAGCAAGGCTATCATTTAAAATTGGAAGAGAAACAAGGAGCTTCCCAGACAAGAAAAAACAAAAGGAGTTTGTTAGCAACAAACCAGTACTGCACAAACATTAAAGGGTTTGCTTTAAGAAGAAGAAAAAGAGGAAGTGAAATAAAAGAGTAAAGCAATCTTACAATAAAATGGCACAAAATACGTATCTATCAATAATTACTTTAAATTTAAATGGCTTAAATGCTCCAACCAAAAGACAGAGGGTAGCTGAATGTATAAGAAGGCAAGATCTCTATATATGCTGCCTCCAAGAGACTTACTTCAGATAGAAAGATACTCACAGACTAAAAGCAAAGGGACGGAAATGATATTTCGTGCAAATGGAAAAGAAAAAAAAAAAGCTGGGTAGCACTACTTGCATGTGCCAAAATAGACTTTAAAACCAAGGCTATAGTAAAAGACAAAGAAGGATACTGCATAGTGATTTTAAAGGGGACAATCCAAAAAAAAGGATATTATCCTAGTAAATATTTATGCACACAACATAAGAGCACCAAAATATGCAAAGCAAATCATGATGGATGTAAAGAGAGAGATCAAGGGAAATAGTCATAATTGGGGATTTTACCACCCCATTGACTTCAATGGATAGATCTTCCAGGCAGATAATCAACACAAGGAGACAGTGGCCTTCAATGACACACTAGATCAAATGAATTTAATTGATATCTTCAGGGCATTTCATCCCAAAGCTCCAGAATATACATACTTTTCAAGTGCACATGAAACATTTTCTAGGATAGACCACATATTAGGTAGGACACAAAATTAGTCTCAGTAAATTTAAGAAGATCGAAATCATATCAAGCATTTTCTCTGACCACAATATCATGATTCTAGAAATCAATCACAAGAACACTGAAAAACGTGCAAAAACATGGAAACTAAATAACATGTTATTACACAATGAGTGTGGGTCAACAACTAGATCAAGGAAAAAATCAAACAGTGCCTTGAAACAAGTGAAAGTGAGAACACAACAACCCAAAATTTATGGGACACTGGGAAAGCAATACTTACAGGGAAATTCATAGCATTACAGGCCTATCTCCCCCGCCCCCCCCCAAAAAAAACATGAAAAAGCTCAAATAAACAATGTAACTTCACACTTAAAATAATTTGAAAAAGAGAAACAAAGCACAAAGTTACTAGAAGGAAGGAAGTAATAACAATCAGAGCAGAAATAAATGAAATAGAATCTAAAAAAATGATACCAAAAATCCATGAATCCAAGATCTTTTTCTTTGAAAAGATAAGCAAGATTAACAAACCTTTAATGAGGCTCATCAAGGAAAAAGGAGAGAACCAAAATTTAAAAAAATCAGAAATGAAAGAGGAAAAATAAAAATGGACACCAAAGAGATACAAAGATTTGTAAGAAAATATTGTGAATATGTAGCATAGATTTTTTCAAAAATTATTTTAATGTTGTTCAATTACAGTTGTCTGCATTTCCTCCTCCCTCCCCCCACTCCATCCAAACCCACCTCCTTCCCTTGCTTCCACCCTCTCCCTTGGTTTTGTCCATGTGTCCTTTAGCGTAGTTCCTGAAAACCCTTCTCCCACTGTCCATACCCCCTTCCTCGCTGGCTATTGTGAGATCGTTCTTAATTTCAATGATTCTGGTTATATTTTGTTTTTTTTTCTTTTGTTGATTATGTTCCAGTTAAAGGTGAGATCATGTGGTATTTGTCCCTCACTGCCTGGCTTATTTCACTTAGCATAATGCTCTGTAGTTCTATCCATGCTGTTGCAAAGGGTATAAACTCCTTCTTTCTCTCTGCTGCATAGAATTCTATTGTGTAAATGTACCATAGTTTTTTGATCCACTCATTTGCTGATGGGCCCTTAGGTTGCTTCCAGCACTTGGCTATTGTACATTGTGCTGCTATGAACATTGAGGTGTATAGGTTCTTTTGGATTGGTGTTTCAGGTATCTTAGGGTATAATCCCAGCAGTGAAATTGCCAAGTGAAAAGGCAATTCCATTTGTAGTTTTCTGAGAAAATTCTATACTGTTTTCCACAGTGGCTGCAGCAGTCTGCATTCCTACCAACAGTGCACTAGTGTTCCCTTTTCTCTGCATCCTCTCCAACACATGTTTGTTGATTTGCTTATAGATTTTTTTAAAGATTTTATTTATTTTAAGAGAAAAGGGAAGGGAGGGAAAAAGAAAGGGAGAGAAATATCAATGTGTGTTTGCCTCTTGTGCACCCTCTACTGTGGACCTGGCCTGCAGCCCAGAAATGGTGACCCTTTGCTTCACAGTTCAGTGCTCAATCCACTGAGCCATGCCAGACAGGGCAAACATGTACCATAGTTGTTGTTTTTTTTATCCACTCATTTACTGATGGGAAGTTAGGTTGCTTCCAGCACTTGGCTATTGTAAATTTTGCTGCTATGTACATTGGAGTACATATGTTCTTTTTAATTGGTGTTTCAGGTATCTTAGGGTTTAATCCCAGTAGTGGAAGTGTTGGGTCAAAAGACAGTTCCATTGTTAGTTTCCTGAGGAAATTCCGTACTGTTTTCCATAGTGGCTACACCAGTCTGCATTCCCATCAACAGTGCACTGTGGTACATTTACACAATGGAATTCTATGCAGCAGAAAGAAGGAGCTCCTACTTTTTATAACAGCATGGATGGAACTGGAGAGCATTATGCTAAGTGAAATAATCCAGGCAGTGAAAGACAGATATCATATGATCTCACCTATATGTGGAACCTAATCAACAAAACAAATGAGCAAGCAAAATATAACCAGAAACATGGAAATAAAGAACAAAATGACAGTAACCAGAGGGGAAGGGGAAGAGGGATAATGGGGAAAAATAGGTGAAGGGCCATCAAGGAACATGTATAAAGGACAAATGGACAAAGCTAAAGCAGATAGGTTTGAGGGTGGGGGTCAGGGATGGCTGCAGTGGGGCAGTTGGTGGGGAAAAATGGAGACCACTGTACTTGAACAACAATAAAACAAAATTTAAAAAAAATTAAAAAGATATATTGGTTTGTAGTAAAAAAAAAAACAAAAGGAGGAAAATATGAACAATTATATGCCAAAAAACTGGACAACCTGGATGAAATGAATAAACTCCTAGAAACATAAAATCTACCAAAAGTAAATCGGGAAGAATCAGACAATCTGAATAGACAGATTATACCTAGTGAAATTGAAGCAGTAATCAAAAAATCACAACAAACAAAAGCCCTGGACTGGGTGGCTTTTGCAAGTCAATTTTACCAAAAATTCCCTAAAGAACTAACACCTCTTCTTCTCAAACTGTCATAACATTCAAGAGGAGGGAAGGCTCCTGAACTCATTTTAAGAAGCCAGCAGTGTCCTAATTCTAAAACCAGATAAAGACACTACAAAGAAAGAAAACTTCAGGCCAATATTGCTGATGAACATAGATACTAAAATGCTCACAAAATGTTAGCTAACGAAATACAGCAATACATCAAAAAGGTCATACACCATAATCAAGTGGTATTTATTCCAGGAATGCAGTTTTGGTAAAACATTTACAACTCAAAAAATGTGATTCACCACATAAACAAAATTAAAGACAAAAGCCACATGATCATATCAATAGATGTAGAAAATGCATATGATAAAATACAACACTCATTTATGATAAATACTCTCAGCTAAGTGTGTACAGATGGAACATACCTAAACATAATAAAGGCCATATATGAAAACCCACTGCCAGCATCATACTAAACAGGCAGACTATAAGTATTCCTCTTAAAGTCAGGAACAAGATAGCAATGCCCACTTCAACTTCCTTTTTTTTGCCATTTTATTTATGCATTTATATATTCATTTAATTGTTATTCAAGTTCAGTTTTCTACATCTTACCCCCACCCCAGCCCAACCCCCCAGCCTTCCTCACCTCCCTCCCATTTCCATGTCCCTATTATTGTCCCTGTGCCCTTTATAATTGTTTTTGTAAACCCTTCACCCTTTTCCACTGAAATTCCTTCCCCTCTGCCCTCTGGTCACTGTCAGCCTGTTCTCAATTTCAGTGTGTTTGGTTATATTTTGCTTGTTTGTTTGTTTTGCTGTTTAGGTTCCTGTTAAAGGTAAGATCATATGGTATTTCTCTTTCACTGCCTGGCTTATTTCGCTTAGCATAATGCTTTCCAGTTCCATCCATGCTGCTGTAAAAGGTAGGAGCTCATTCTTTCTTTCTCCTGCATAGTACTCTATTGTGTAAATGCACCATGGTTTTTTGACCCACTCATTTACTGATGGGCACTTAGGTTGCTTCCAGCACTTGGCTATTGTAAATTGTGCTGCTATGAACATAGGGGTGCATATGTTCTTTTGGATTGGTGTTTAAGGGTTCTTAGGATATAATCCTAGCAGTGGAATTGTTGGGTCAAAAAGCAGTTCCATTTTTAGTTTTCTGAGGAAATTTCATACTGTTTTCCATAGTGGTTGCACCATTCTGCAATTCCACCAATCGTGCAGTAGGGTTCTCTTTTCTCCACAACCTCTCCAAAACTTGTTTTGTTGCTTTGTTTATGATAGGCATTGTGACCAGTGTGAGGTGGTATCTCAGTGTGGTTTTAATTTGCACCTCTCTGATAGCTAGCAATACTGAGCATCTTTTCATATGTCTCTGGACCCTCTGTATGTCCTCCTTGGAGAAGTGTGCGTTCAAGTCCTTTGCCCATTTTTTAATTGGGTTGCTTGTCTTAGAGTTGAGTTGTGTGAGTTCTTTATATATTTTGGATATTAAACCCTTGTCTGAGGATTCATTAGCAAATACGTTTTTCCATACGGTTGGTAGTGTTTTTATTTTAACACTGTTTTCTTTAGCTGTGCAGAAGCTTTTTATTTTGATGAGATCCCTTTTGTTTATTCTTTCCTTTATGCCCCTTGCTCTAAGGGAAATATCAATGAAAATATTGGTGGATGAAATATATGAGATTTTCATGCCTATTTTCTATTCTAGGACTTTAATGGTATCACAAATTATATTTAAGTCATTTATACACCTTGAATTTATTTTTGTGTATGGTGTATGTTGGTGATCAAGTTTCAATTTTTTTTTTTTTTTTTTTGCATATAGCTGTCCTGCTCTCCCAGCATGATTTGTTGAAGAGGCTATTTTTACTACATTTTATGCTGATGCCCCCTTTGTTGAAAATTAATTGACCATAGAGATTTGAATTTATTTCTGGGCTCTCTGTTCTGTTCCATTAGTCTATTTGTCTGGTTTTTATGCCAGAACCAGGCTGTTTCAATTACACTGGCCTTATAATACAGTTTTGTATCAGGTATGTGATCCCTCCTACTTTACTCTTCTTTCTCAACATTGCAGCAGCTATTTGGGGTCATTTATGGTTCCATATAAATTTTTGAAGCATTTGTTCTATATCTGTGAAATATGCCATCAGTACTTTAATAGGCATTGCATTGAATCTATAAATTGCTTTGGGTAGTGTGGACATTTGGATGATGTTAATTCTTCTGATCCATGAACATGGCATATATTTCCATTTGTTTGTGTCTTCCTTGATTTCTTTCTTGAGTGTTGTGTAGTTTTCCGAGTACAGGTCTTTTACCTTCTTGGTTAGGTTTATTCCTAGGTATTTTATTTTTCTTTTTGCTATATCAAATGGGATTTTTTCCTGATTTCTGCTTTTTATGTTTCATTGTTGGTATACAAAAATGACTTGGATTTCTGGATATTCACTTTGTACCCTGCCCTTTTGCCAAATTAAGTCATTAGGTTGAGCAGTTTTTTTGCAGAGTCTGTAGGATTTTTTATGTACACTATCATGTCATCTGCAAATAATGACAATTTTGTTTCCTCCTTTCCAATTTGGATGCCTTTTATTTCCTTTTCTCGTCTGATTGCTATGGCTAAAACTTCCAATACTGTGTTGAATAAAAGTGGTGAGAGTGGACAACCTGTTCTTGTTCCTGATCTTAGTGGGAAAGATTTTAGTTTTTGCCCACTGAGTATGATGTTGGCTGTAGGTCTCTCATATATGGCCCTTATTATATTGAGGAATGCTCCCTCTATTCCCACTTTGCTGAGTGTTTTTATCATAAATGGGTGCTGTACCTTATCAAATGCTTTTTCTGCATCTATGAATATGATCATGTGATTTTTGTCTTTGCTTTTGTTTATGTGATGTATTACACTTATTGATTTGCGAAATTTGTACCATCCTTCCATCCTTAGGATGAGTCCCACTTGGTCTTGGTGTATGATCTTTTTAATGTAATGCTGGATGAGATTTGCCAATATTTTGTTGAGGATTTTAGCATCTATATTCATCAGCAATATTGGCCTGAAGTTTTCTTTCTTTGTTGTGTCTTTATCTGGTTTTGGAATGAGCATGATGCTGGCCTCATAAAAAGAGTTTGAGAGTCTTTCTTCTTCTTGCAATTTCTGGAATACTGTGTGAAGGATGGGGTTAGCTCTTCCTTAAATGCTTTATAGAATTCTCCTGCGAAACTGTCTAGTCCAGGGCTTTTGTATGTTCAGAGTTTTTAAATTACTGCTTCAATTTCACCAGGTGTTATAGGTCTCTTCAGGCTCTCTGCTTCTTCTTCATTCAGTTTTGGAAGAATATATTTTTCTAGAAATTTATCCATTTAACCTAGGCTTTCAAATTTCTTGGTGTACAGTTCTTTCTAGTAATTTCTTACAATCTTTTGTATTTCGCTGGTGTCAGTTGTAATCTCTCCTCTTTCATTTCCAATTGTGTTTATTTGGGTGCTCTCTGTTTTTTTCTTGATAAGCCTGCTTAAACACTTGTTGATTTTGTTTATCTTTTCAAAGAATCAGCTTCTGGATTCATTGATCATTAGAATTGCACTTTTAGTTTTTATGTCATTTAATTCTGCTCTGATCTTGGTTATTTCCTTCTTTCTACTTGCTCTGGGCTGCCTTTACTGTTGTTCCTCAAATTCTTGTAGCATAGTGTTAGGTTGTTTATTTGAAATGTTTCTATTTTTTTCAGGTAGGCCTGTATCGCTATGAACTTCCCTCTCAGGACTGCCTTCACTGTGTCCCATAAGTTTTGGGTTGTTGGGGGTTCATTTTCATTTGTTTCCAGGAACTTTTTGATTTCTTCCCTAATCTCATTCTTAACCCATTCATGGTTTAATAACATGCTATTCAATGTCCATGATTTTGAGTGTTTTTGTTTGTTTTTTTTTTTCACTTGGGGTTGGTTTCTAGTTTCAGTCCTTTATGGTTGGAGAAAATGCTTGATATGATTTGAATTTTCTTAAATTTGTTGAGGCTTGTTTTGTGTCCTATCATGTGGTCTATGTGCAAAATGTTCCATGTGCATTTGAAAAGAATGTATAGTTGCTTCTTTGGGATGAAATGTTCTATATATAACAGTTAAGTCCATTTCATCTAGGGTATTGTTCAATGCTACAATATGTTTGTTGATATTTTGTTTGGAAGATCCTTTCATTTTTGATGGTGGGGTGTTAAAATCTCCTACTGTAATTGTGTTGCTGTCAATATCTTTCTTGAAGTCCTCCAACATTTTCTTTACGTATTTCAGTGCTCCTATGTTGGGTGCATATATATTTACAATGTTTACATCTTCTTGGTGGATTCTTCCCTTGAGTATTATGAAGTGACCTTATGGGTCTCTCTTTATGGCCCCTTTTTTTGAAGTCTATTTTGACTCATATGTGTATTGCTACCCCAGCTTTTTTTCCCTGTCCATTTGCTTGAATATTTGTTTCCAGCCTTTCACATTCAGTCCTCGTAGGTATTTTTTCCTGAGGTGTGTCTCTTGTAGGCAGCATGTGTGTGGGTCATGCTTTCTTATCCATTCAGCTATTCTATGTCTTTTGATTGGAGCATTTAATCCATTTATGTTTAAGATTATTATTGCTAGGTACTTATTCCTTGCAATTTTTTCATACCTGTGTTTCTCTCTCTCTCTCTGTCTCTCTCTGTCTCTCTCTGTCTCTCTCTCTCTCTCTCTTCCTTTGTTTCCTTAAAGCAGTTCCTTTAGCATCTCTTGCAGTATTGGTTTGGTGGAGGTGTGTTCTTTTAGACTTCTTTTGTCTGGGAATCTCCTTATTTGGCCTTTTATCTTGATTGAGAGCCTTGCTGGGTAAAGCAGCCTTGGTTGCAAGCCTTTGGTTTTCATTACTTAGAATATTTCTTGCCATTCTCTTCTGACTTGGAGCGTTTCCATTGAGAAGTCAGCTCCTAACCTTATTGGGTCTCCATTGTATGTTACTTCCTATTTTTCCCTTATTGTCTTTAAGATCTCTCTTTCTCTTGGAACTTTGCCACTTTAATTATGATGTGTCTTGAAGTGGGCTTCTTTGGTTTCCTATTCATTGAGACTCTCTGTTTTTCCTGGGTTTGTGTGACTTTTTCTCTCATCGAAGTAGGGGAAATTTCCATTGTTACTTTTTCAAACAGGTTTTCTATCCCTTGCTCTTCTTTTTCTCCTTCTGGTTTCCCTATTATGTGGATATTATTATGTTTCATGATGTCCTGCATTTCCCTTCTCCACTCTTCATTGTTTCTGAGCCTCTTTTCCTTTTCTTGCTCTTTCTGGGTGTTTTTTTCTACCTTCTCCTCTGTCTCATTGATCTGATCCTCTCCTTCATCAAGCCTGCTTTTGATTCCTTCTTTGTTTTTCAATTCAGAAATTATATTTTTCATTTCCTGTTGGCTGTTGTTGATAGTTTATATGCCCTTTTTCATGTTGATATAGTTTGCAGTTAGTTCATTGTAGTTTCTCCGTAGTTTCTGGTAATGTTCTGTGAGCTTATTGAGCTTCCTGATAACCATTGCTTTGAACTCAATACCTGGTAGTTGAGTTGCCTCTATTTCATTTAGCATTCCTTCTGAGGCTTCCTCCTTTTCTTTCATTTGGGGTTTGTTTCTTTGTCTTCCCATTGTTTGTGAGACTCCTCTTGTTGGTCTCTACTTCTTAAATTGATCTGTTCTGACTCCCTGGGTTTATGGTGTGAACTTCTATGGTAGAAAACCTGTGAGACTCAGTGGTGCAGTCTCCTTGATCTCCTGACCTCATGGGTCTTGGGCTGTCATTTATGTTGGCTCTTTGTATGTCTTTGGGTTTTGATTGTTGAGTCTTTCTTTGGTGGGTCCTTCCTTCCAGCTGGTTAATTGAGGGTCACTCCATCCACCACATCTTATGTTCTGTTGTGCAGGTGTGGGCAGGTTGTGTTGAAGCTTATTATTCTGTGCATATAAGGTTTTGAGACTTCTCCCTCACTTTGTTCAGTTATTTTTTGTAGGTAATTCCTTCACCATTTAGTTGTATTTCCATGTAGGTCCTGGTTGGAGGTTAGTGTGACTTCCACTCTCTCCTTCACCTTCTTCTGTTGTTTTCTGTTGGTGGTTCCTTTGTTGGCGGGTTTCCTCTTCCAGTAGGTGTACTGGTGTTCAGCACT
>PVIA01017951.1:0-14170 GCA_004024845.1 Tonatia bakeri
GGGTGCTGTGATTAAGAAGTACAAATAGGCCCTGGCTGGTGTGGCTTAGTGGACTGAGCACTGGCCTGTGAACCCAAGGGTCACAAGTTCAATTCCCAGTCAGGGCACATGCCTGGGTTGCAGACCAGGTCCCCAGCAGGGGGCACAAGAGAGGCAACCACACATTGCTGTTTCTCTCCCTTTCTTTCTCCCTCCTATCCCCTCTGTCTAAAATGAAATAAATAAAATCTTAAAGAAAAAAAAAAGAAGTACAAATAGGTAGTTACAGAATAGCCACAGGGATGTAAAATACAGCATAGGAATGGAGGAGCCAAAGAACTTATATGCATGACCCAGGGACGTGAAAAATCGTGATGGGATTGCCTGAGGGAGTGGGGGTTGCTGTGTGGAGGTGGACCAAGGGGGATAGATTAATAAGGACAACTGTAATAGCATAATCAATAAAATAGAATTTAAAAAAGGATGACATTTCAGAAAGGAAAATTGGAAGTTGAAGGCTACAAGAGTAATTGAAAATGTATTGTCTTAAATAGTCAGTTTTTAGAATTGGTTTCATAAAAGTCTCAATGCATAGCTTCACCGAGCTAGGGATTTAAATGTGTTCAAGGAGTTGTTGCCCATGAAAATATTATACTACCTCCAGGTGCAAAACTGAAACATGAGCTTACTAGACAAACCACACTAGCATGTGTTCAACTCCCAGGCAGCTTACATCATATTAATTCAATACCAGCCAGGCACTTTGTTGGTGGAAGTTAGAATTATACTAATGTCTAGTGCCCTAATAAACTAAAATGTAATTATTAAGAGAACAGGCAAATTCTGATGAGCCTATCCTGCTACAACTACTGGACCTCCTTCCACCTTTAATAACATACCATTTCTGTTTATAGTCCTGTCTCCTTTGATTAGTTCACTGACATGAGTACATTTGTATTTCTGTTTCCACATCCTGTACAGCTTCTATGGATGTCACCTTGCAAGAGGTAAATCAAGGTGGTATACGGACACTTAATTGAGCATTAGGCTATCACTGACTAATTAAACCAGATGCAGAGATCTTCCTGGGTTAAAGGTACACATATCATCGCTATGATGAGAAATAAGCCAGATTTAATGCTCCCATCAAGATGAAACTCACTTAAAATATTCAAAATAAATAGCATTATCTGACCTTGGTACACACATACACACACAAAGGATATTTGTGTGTACATTGGTTTTGGCCTATACCTAGAAGTATAAAACGGTTCTCTATATTTTACTACAATGAGTTTACTGCAAAACTCATAAATTTTATAAGCTGTGCTTTTAACTTCTCCCTCACTAAGAGTCTGAATAGGGAAATGGAAGGCATTAGGCTGGGGAGGACTATGAAGGGTTAAGTGTCCAAGTTTGAGCAAATTATGTTCAAGTTGGTAGACTGACCTGGAAATCAATAAATCGGAAATTATTTCAACCCAAGCCACTTGTAGTTAGACACTAGAAAAAAAATGACACGTTTATAACTTCTCTATACTGTAAAAACATTATACACCCTGTATGACATTTGCTCTAATTGAAATGAATTCTCATCTTGGTGGAGAGAAAGGGTGGAGTATCAAAAATCTGATGAAATAGTTGTACTCTTGCAATTCCATTTTCCTAAACTGCTCTTCCTCAGACTCTGACTCTTAAGTCTTATAAATCACACAATGTGGATAACATGATCTTATTTGGGGACCACAGTCTTCTTTATTCCCTGTGGAGGCAATAAGAGCCAGTTTTCTTTTCAATGGATTTTTGGAAGAAATATATAGAATGAGCTGGTCTGGACATCTAAGGCTGTGAGTGCCCTATCACTGTGCTAGTCAGGTAAAAGCTAGTATTGAGTGGGAAACTTTATGATCAATGGAGAATTGAACTATATGAGCTTTAATGCTTCTTTTAACACTCTAATGTAATGTTTGGAATGAGCAAAATTTTATTTAATAAAAATTTATTGAGTGCCTTATATGTGTACTAAACACACGGTTGCAGCTATATGAAATATAAAAAAAATAAGTAGCACGAATCTTAAAAAGTATGGAGAATATTTTACTGCAGCGATTGCTACAATTCATTTTTTTTAATAAATAAAGCTGAAAAGATGATACCCAAACTTTTTGCATGTGCCAAAAGGCCAAGGCAGCATTAGTCCGTGGGATAAAAAATAACTTTGTGGTTTATCACATATTCTGATTCCAACCAAAAGTATATAACTGGGAGACCACACGTCCTGCTGGGTCCCTCAGTCACCCATCAATACCCTACCCTTGAGGATTACCTTGGATCTGGGCTTTCCCTTCCTTCTACTTAGAAGTCAATAAGGAAGAACACTTCAAATCTGATCCAAAGTAAAGAAAACATTTTCTTTACTTTTCTGAAATAGAATAAAGCTAGATGATTTATACTACCTGGCTTCAAGGTTTACTATAAAACTAAAGAAATCAATACAGCAGGTCTTCAAATAATGTTATTTTGCTCAACATCATTTGTTATAACATAGATGAGAAAAACAATTCAATTCCCCAGTCAGGGCCGCAGGGCCACACCACGTCTGTGTGGGTGTTCTCTGAGGACTTTGGTTTCCTCTCACATCCCAAAGGTGTGCACGAGAGGTGAACTGGTGTGTCTACCTTGTCCCAGTCTGACTGAGTGTGGGTGTAGGTGAGTGAGGGCATAGGTGAGTGCACCCTGCGATAGAAGGGCAGTGGTCCAGGGTGGGCCCCTGCCTAGTGGCCTGAGCTGCCACTGGGATAGTCTCCTGGTCACCTGCAACCCTGAACTGAGATAAGCAGGTTGGAAAAATAATGATCTTACTTGTTTTTATTCAACTTCCTTAAATGTATGTATAGCTCACATTTATTTTAATGTTTAATTTGAGAAGTATTTTGAGTCTTTATTTAGACGTTTGGTGATGTTTTAGTGACTAGAAATATGCTGTAGGAACTTAACTCTTATTTATATATGATAAAACTGGTTTCATTATACAACATTTCAGTTAAAGTTGCAGTTCCTAAGAACCTATCGATGATGTTAATGGAAGAGTTACTGTGCAGTGTAGTACTGGCTGGAATAAGGACTGATAAATAGATCAATGAAACAGAATGGAGAGGTGAGAAATAGATACAAAATCATAAAGTCATTTGATTTCTAACAAAGATGGCTAATCAATTCAATGGGACAAGATATCTTTTCAATAAATAACACAAAATAAGTAGATATCCAAGTGGGAAAACAAATAAACTTCAACCTCTACCTCAAAACATGCACTAAAATTAATTTGAGATGAATCATAGACTTAAATGCAAATGCTCAAATCATAAAGATTTTAGTAGAACACAAAAAGAATATTTTTTTGATTCAGAAGTAAAGTTTTTTAGTCAGGACATAAAAAGCAATAACCATAAATTAAGAAATTGATAAATTAGATTTCATTAAAATTACAAATTTCGCCCTGGCTGGTGTAGCTTAGTGGATTGAGCACGGGCTGCGAACCAGGCATCGCAGGTTCGATTCCCAGTCAGGGCGCATGCCTGGGTTGCAGGCCATGGTCCCCAGCAACCACACATTGATGTTTCTCTCTCTCTCTCTCTCTCTCCCTCCCTTCCCTCTCTAAAAATAAATAAATAAAATCTTTAAAAATAAATTACAAATTTCTACCCATCAAAAGACAGCATTAAGAAAATGAATAGGCAAGTCACAATCTGAAAGAAAAATTTATAAAACATATACCATATTTTTCAGACTATAAGATGTTCCCCCTGACTCCCAAATTTGTGAGGAATAATGGTTGTCAATGCTGCTGTTGAGTTCTGTTACATTTACATTGGCAAAATACTATGTTATTTATGTTCTTAAATATTTTACCACACTTTTTGCTTCAAAAATTTTTTTCCTATTTTCCTCCTCCAAAACCTAGGTGCGTCTTATGGTCCAAAAATATGGTATATGACAAAGAACTGCTATCCAGGACATAAAGAGCTCCTAAAACTCATGAATAAATAAACAACCCAGGTTAGCAATGGGCAAAAGACTTGAACAAAAGAAGGTATACAAACAGCCAATAAGCACATGGAAAACTGCACATCGTCAGTCATCAGGGAAATGCAAATTAAATCACAGTAAAAAGATAGCACTGCACACTCACTAGGATGGCGAGAACTCAAAAGACTGGGGACACCAACTGCGGGCAAGGATGTGAAGCAACCAGGACGCGCACTGCAGTAGGAGGGTAAAATGGTGTAATCGCTTTGGGAAAAGATCTAGCAGTTTCTTATAAAATTAAATATACACCTACACTATCACCCAGAAGTTCTACCTTTTGGTATTTACCCAAGAAAAATAAAAATATATGTTGATAAAATGACTTGTACAGGAATGTTCACAGCTACTTTATTCATAAAAGCAAAAAACTGGAAATAGCCCAGCTGTCCATCAATAGGAAAACGAATAAACCAACTATGGTATATTCGCCAAGTGGAATACTATTCAGCAATAAAAAAACCAAACTATTGATCAACATGACATGGATGAGTTTTAAAAGCATCATGCTCAGTGAAAGAAGCCTTACATGGACTCTATAGTACAAAAGAGATATACATTATGATTCCATTTGTGTACAGTTCTGGGGGAAAAAATAAAACTAATCTATGGGGAACAATAAAAAACCATGGATGATGGGAGAGAGAAATTGACTAGAAAGAAGCATGAGGGAACTATCTAGATTGATGGTAACAGTCCATGTCTTGCTAGGTAGGGGGTTAGGTCACAGGTGTAACCTAAATGTACAGGTGCACATTCCCCAAAATGTGCATTTAGGGGATGTGCACTTAAGGTTTATACATTTGATTCTGTGTAAATTTTTCCTCAAAAGAAAACAATTTGTAAATAAATATTGAACTCAAGCTAATGGCATGAGGTATTTAGGGGGGAGTATTTAAATTCACTCTGAAATGCATAAAAGAAATAAGAAAGATCGATGGATGAATAGAAAGATGGGTGGATAGGTAGATAATGTGATACCAAACTGGGGGATATTTGGGAATTCACCAAAAAAATTCTTTCAACTTTTCTCTACATTTGAAATTTTTTTTAATACAACATTGGGGAAAATTGTGCTAGGTTTTTGTGTTTCTGAAGATTGTTATCCAGGTATGCAATTCTGTTGTCTGCGTGGAAATTGTAACAGGACTTGTTTCTTAAACACTGATAGGCTTGTGTGCACTGCTGAAGAGTAAGAAAAAGAAACTGAAACTGCTTGACTAATAACAATACACATCTATGACATCTATGATGAGCAGGGGAATCTGCATTACATTGCACTGAGAAAAAAATGTTTTCCTTAACATAGATTCAGACAGTATGTTTATGTGCATATATGTGTTTGTTCTAATCGTTCTCCACAGGAAAAGAGGAGGAAGGATGTGACAGTATATTTGCATAACATCCTGACAGAAAACCCAGAAGGTACCAGACTTAGAATCTGTAGCCTGCCCTGGGACTCTCCTGCTGAAGTTCACCAAGGTTGTAAATCTAGACAGAAACTCAAGAGTTTGGTGGGAAATATTGTGCAGTGGGTCATTGTGTTCTTGCATTGCCCTGCTGGAGGAAGGAGAACTGATCACAGGGTGAAAGCAGCCCCAGTGAGTAGGGAGAGGGCAGGTTTGTAGTGGGAGACCTAAAGAAAGGACTCTTTAAGGAGGAGAGGGCCACAAACCTCAAGACACAGAAGCTAGGAACTAAGTATTACCATGAAGAAACCCTGAAAATTTTCTAGAAAGGAGTCAGGTAATATTGATCAGTATCAAACTGTCCCTCATCAGAAGAATAATCAGGAAGTTAAGTTAGAAAGTTCTTTTTTTTAAGATTCTATTTATTTATTTTTAGAGAGAGGGGAATGGAGGGAGAAAGAGAGAGAAACATCCATGTGCCATTGCCTCTCGCGCGCCCCCCGTCATGGGGCACCCAGCCTGCAACCCAGGCATATGTGCTGGATGGGAATCAAACCAAACCGGTGACTCTTTGGTTCACAGGCCAGCGAACCACACAAGCCAGGGCTAAATTAGAAAGTACTAAAGAAACAGTACGAAAAAACTGACCTTGAGGAGAGTTAGACCTCTAGGAGGCCTAGTGGGCAGAAGAAGGAAGAAAAGTAGGCAAAATTGTGAAAGAATTGGTGTTCTTTTAATTGGAAGAAGACAGAAGCTGAGAACACAGAAGGGACTTGACCGAGAACAGTTAACAGTCTCAGTCAAAGTTGTACTCTGCATATTCCATTCCCAGTAGCCCAACAATAGGACACTACCATAAAGGGAAACTGTGTGAAAATGAAATAAACAGAAGTTAAGAGTTGAGTCATAAGAGGTCTTCACCACGGCATAAAACCTTTATACCACAAAATATGCCACAAAGAATACCAACAAACTTTTACATAAAAAAGAATTAACTGTAGCCTGCACTTTTAAGGAAACTTCTGGGTAACATTGACCTGCTGCTTCTTCCCTAATTCTGGTCAAGCCAGCATGGGAAAAAATCGTGGAGTAACACGTATACATGGTCTTGCCTACATTGTCTCTTCCCATCACTGCTTGGAAAGCAAGGTTATCCAATGTTATCTCCATTTCAAAGATGAGAAAATGTTATACCGAGACATTAAGAAACTTTCCCAAAGTTATACAGTTAATAAGTGATCATTGAAAGGTTAGTAAAAGGATTGTAATAAAAATGTGAAAAATCTCTCAGAAAGAATAATACATAAAGAAAAGAAAGGAAAATATTTAAATATAGAGAACTCATCCAGGAGGCCTGATAATTGAGTACTAGGAGTTCAGAGAAAATAGACATTTAAAATATTGGGGAAGAAATTAACAAAGAAGTAAATGAGAATTTTCCAAATCCCAAAGTTGAATTTTGAGCTTAAATCGTCCTCTTCCTATCCAGAACAATGAATGGAAAAGATTCAATGTGAAGGCACATTATGAAATATCCAAACATTGGAGATAAAAAGAGAATATCCTATAGCCAGAAAACACAGATCCATGAACCAAGAGGAGAAGGTGAAAATGGCCCCTTTCAAGTGTCCCTGAAGAAATTTTTTCTGCCTTTCCTCACAAACTTGAGATCATGATTTTGAGGTCCCCTATCCAAAGGAGGGATGATTCCACCAGGACACACCATCAAGGTTCAGATGAATTAGAAACTGAGCCTCTCCCCTGGTCACTTGGGGCTCCTCGAGCTGCAGAATTAAAGGTAGAAAAGGGTCACCATAGCCATGTGGTGATAACTCTCATTCATCAAGGGGAAATTAGGTTGCTGCTCTACAATAAGACAAAGATAATTATGGTCGGAAACCTGACTGATGTGACTCAATGAAGATAGGCAGCTCAAAAAAGGTAGGTTGATAGTGGACTCAGATCATAGGGGAATTAAGGTTTAGGCACTGCACTAGGTAAAGAATTAGACTCAGTCAAGGTGCTTAGAGGGATCAGGGAACGTGCAATGAAAGGCTGAAAAAGAAAGTTATGATGACCAATTTAGGACTCATGGTTACTTGCAAAAAGGGGTTGAATAGCAGCTCCACTTTATATTATTTTCACTCTCCACCCCAGCCCCCACCTTACCTGAAGACCATTGGCATTGGCTAACATTTTATTTTTTAAAGATTTTATTTGCTTATTTTTAGAGAGGGGGGAAAGGAAGGAGAATGAGAGAGAGAGAGAGAGAGAGAGAGAGAGAGAGAGAAACATTGAAGTAAGAGAAACATGGATCAGTTGCCTCTTGCCCACCCCCAACCAGGGACTTGTTCTGCAACCAAGGCATGTGCCCTGACCAGGAATCGAACTGGCAATCTTTAGTTTGCAGGATGGTGTCAATTCACTGACCCACAGCAGTCAGAGTGGCATGGGCTAACACTTTAAATTTAATCATTTTGTGATGATATGCTGGCTAACAGGACTATGTCCATTCTATTGGGTACATTAATTGCCACACAAAAGCTTGCCATACATGAATTTCTTATAGGTCAAGTGACACCAGGAAGATATTGGGGCTTGAATTGCTTTTACCATGTTCTACCTGGAACTGAAGCCTACTAACAAAGGAGACAACAGTAGAAAGGATCCAGAACTTCTCTGTCAGGGAATTAGTACAATATAGAAGCCCCTTTCAGCCAAGATGTTAAGAATTAAGAGGCAGTGAGAACATCCATGGCAATCAATGTCAGCTGAGAAGCAGAGATGACCAAAACAAAGAGTAGTATAATAACAAGATTCATTTCTCCTCTAATACTACTTCTAGCCCCCAAGACTAGAAGAGTTAGCCTTGAAACAGAAAGAGGAAAAAATACCCCAGAACAAGACACTCTTCCTGGCCTAATCTTTAGGGGCTTGGAGAGGAAGAATGAGTGAAAACTTGACTATACTCTCTCCCTCATTTCAGATCCCTGTGGCTACAAGTCCAGCCAGCAATGGAGGGGGTTTTAAAACACCAAAGTTTTAAAATAGGCCAGGCTTGACTTTGAGTAAGTTAAAAGACCAGAAAACTGAAATCCGCCCCGGAGGAGAAGGTATTCAATGTAGTACAGTGGGAGCAGCAACTAGAGAAAAAGTAGATGTTTTAGTTTATACCTCCACCAATTTCAGATTCTTTATAACTTGGTCACATTAAAGTAAGAGTAGTACGTACTTTGTAATAAAATGTTAAGTGAATGAATCAGAAGTTAACATTTTATGTATGCAGCAAGTATAATTGTATGAGTAATCTGAATGCATTAGGCAAGCCTGGAGCAGATAACTGAATTTCCTCTAAATTACAATTTTGCATAGGGTCAGCAATATAGTATATCTAACTAAACCTACTATTATACAATTTTTGCCTTTTATTTGTTTTGAGAAATAAAAGAAGTTTATTTAGTAAGATTGTTTTTCATAAATCCATGTTTAGTGATCAACAAACATGCCACCCTCTGTGGACTTAGAAATTATGGGGTTTGGGGTTTGTTTTTTTTTTTTGGTGGGGGTTTGGCTGTTGTTTTTCAAAGATTAACACCATAGTATTTGAAAAATGAAGTGTGATGATTTCTCAGAAATCATCCCTCTTCCATTAAAAATTGAGTGTTATGCTCAACTCTTTCCATTACTTGCAAGCTTTCCAGTTTGCAGGGAGTCCATACATACACTTGTTAATAGCATGGATATTTCAGAGACCATGTCTTTGAACCGTCTAGTAAAGAGGGTTACTAGACGGTTTAGGCTCACCTAATGTGAAATTACCTACTCTACCCTATTCTATCTTTAACTCCAATTTCTATAGCATCATTGATAATATGTGTTTGAGGACTCTAATTTATCAAGTACACCTCCCACACTGGAATATTTTATGACACTGGAGCAGGGTAAGAATTTCCTGCAATTATCTGTGGCATATGTATCCCATACCTGGTAATATCCTAATTCCTTCTTAATCCAAGCTTGGTAAAAGATAAAAAGTTTATGACTTTTTTATTTAATCTCTACCTTATATGATCCCACTGGAAAAGATACATAGAATAGATAGAATAAAAATAAAGTAAGACTCACCAGAGAATGACATTTCAAATTATAGCTGTTGTTCTAATCTGTTCCAGTAATGATTTAGATAAATATTTATCTATCTTTAATAAATTAATAAGGTGTCATAATGTATTAAACATATAACTATGCAATTTTCATTTGTGCTTACATGTGTGCTCATATACAAATAAATCACCTAATAGTAAATAAAACTGTCATTCAGCATTTATACATTTTATCTAATTTATTTAACTAAATAGAAAGCACAGTGAAACCTAAGATGATTAAATCATACTTATACTATTTGAGTGAGCCGGACATTTGTCATCTCCCTGCGGCAGTCCCTCGGTACATTTTACTAAAAAGAATAATGTGAAGTTCAAAATCTGAGAACTAAAGAACTTGAAAGTCCACTTGAAAGGGAAAAAAAAGCAAAAATCTTTACTGAGTGAAGAAACACACAATTTAGCTCAGCAGGGCTGCTATCTATGGAAGGACAACGCAGATATACAACAAAATTTTTTGAAAAATCAAATTTCTTCCTGGTCTTTTTTTGTGATTCTAGCTTAACAAAATTTACATAAAAAAACCAAAATGTTTTAATTATTTGTTAATATTTTAGAAACCCCCTAAAATAATTCTTACAACTTTTAAATAGTGGAAGTTATCATTTGTCCAAGGACTTGGTCTTAAGTGAGAATATTACATATATTCTTTTTTTTAAGATTTTATTTGTTTCTTTTTAGAGAGAGGAGAAAGGAGGGAGTGAGGGAGAATAACATCAACGTGTGGTTACCTCTTGCGCACCCTCTACTGGGGACCTGGCCAACAACCCAGGCATGTGCCCTGACTAGGAATCAAACAGGTGAACCTTTGGTTCACAGGCCAGCACTCAATCCACTGAGCCACACCAGCCAGGGCAGAATATTACATGTACTCTTAATGTTGACCCAGTATGTAGTAAATAGATAATTCCATTTGTAGAGGACTTGTTCTTAAGGGCCAGTGGGCCTAAGAAGAGAGGATATGGGCAAGCTTAAATATAAATGTATTTAATATAAAAGCTAATCTGAATAAAGATTTTTAGTAAATATTAGTAAAAGAATTCATTCTCACTTCAAGTAAGAACTCTAGGATGAAGATAACATAATTCTAGCCCTGAAGGAGTTATCAATAAGAAGCAAATAAGCTTAAGAGAGGAGAAGGTGATGATTCACGATTATCCCCTAGGAAGACAGATCAGAAAATAAGGCAATTCTTTTGTGATAAGCAGGCCTCCTTGGTGAGTGAACACAGCAGGCCCCAAATACAGCAGGCCTCAATGAAGGCAAGTGGAGAGAAGTGAAAGAAGAGCATAAAAGCCTCACTTGTGATGAAATGTGCGACTGCAGCAGAGTACAGCCCGGGCTCATTTCTGTTTATGGTGGAAATTCGGAGAGAAAAGGAGGAAAGATGTTATACTGACTGTACCACTCATCCAATACCTGTCCTGAACTCTCTGAGTATATTCCAAACAGGATCTGGGTTTGGGGAGATAGCGGTTTACATTTAGTGTCTGAATGTTCGGGTGTTCAACTCACTGAAAGATAGAGAAAGAAGTACGGAGGAGGACGGTAAACTACTGATGAGGACTAGCTAGGCTTTCTTGGAACTCTATAAGAAAGCTAAAACTTAATCTGAATTAGAATTTTCTGGAGAAAGACAGAACTACTGATGGTCTGAGACTGTCTACACGAATACTCGTGTGTCCCAGAGAATCTCATCTTTTGAGCCACTGAATCAGGGATAAATTCACTCTGGCAAAAGAGCATCTCTTGGCAATTGTGTTGATAACTCAGTCTAGGCCACAGCTACTTTCTGGAGACATCCAAACAACAATTTAATAAGAGGGAAAAGATTGTGTTATACATATATTGGTAGTAATGGGTTAAATGTTAATGAGATGGTTTATAGGCTCTTTGATTCTAATCACGTACTCGAGGGTATTATAAAGCAAAGAAACTTAGCAGTTTCCAGTACCAAGAACCATGAAGTGCTTGAACAAAAGTGAAACTTCAGTTGTTTGGGGGGAGGTGGGATGGTTGAAGAGGGTTGTGTTCTCGATGATATTACTACAAAGTCATTTAACAAACCGTGTGCCAGATACAGTTACTATATATTTCAGACCATAAGATGCACCTAGGTTTTAGAGGAGGAAAATAGGAAAAAAAATTTTGAAGCAAAAAATGTGGTAAAAATATTTAATAACAAAAATAACAATATTTCACCTATGTAGATGTAAACAGAACTCAACAGCAGCATTAACAACCATTATTCCTCCCAAATTTGGGGAGAGTGAGGAGGGGGAGTGCAACTTATAGTCCAAGAAATACTTCTCTTCAAAGTATTTTGTGAAGGAAATTAGCCCTTTCTGCAGAAAGAAAGAGAAGAAAAAAGTGGAAAAACATAAGACCAAATTGAGAGACTTGGACCACAGTATTGGCCCTATCAGTTACTTGGTGAGAAACCTCAAGCAAGAGTGTAGAATTAAGTTAGGGATCTTCAGGGGTGCAACTGGGGTAGAAAATATTACAACTGAGTATTCATATTCCTTTTTGTCTAAAAAATAAAAAGTTAACAATAGTAATATTTAATATAGGAATTAACAGTATTAAAAATACATTAAGGCCCTGGCTGGTGTGGCTCAGTGGATTGAGCGCTGGCCTGCAAAGCAAAAGGTATCTGGTTCTATTCCCCATCAGGGCACATGCCTGGGCTGCAGGCCGGGTCTCCAGTTGGGTCGTCAGTTGAGGCCACATGAGAAGCAGCCAATCTATGTTTGCCTCACACATTGATGTTTGTCTCACATATGGGTTTCTCTCCCTCCCTTTCTTCCCTCCTTCCCCTCTCTCTAAAAATAAATAAATAAAGTCTTAATAAACTATAACTTTAAAAAAATAAAAATATACTAGATACATATTTATAAGGAGATGTAAACAAAATTTTATGCATTTTGTATACCAAATAAAAAGGTATGACATAGACTAGATTACCTGATTTCTAAAATCGCTTTGCTCAAAAATTCATTATTCCATATTATTAAAAGTACCTTAGTTTCTTTTTTTTAAGATTTTATTTATTTATTTTTAGACAGAGGGAAGAGAGGGAGGGGGAGAGAGAGAGAGAGAGAAACATCAATGTGTGGTTGCCTCTTATGCATCTCTTATTGGTGTCTGGTCTGCAACTCAGGCATGTGCCCTGACTGGGAATTGAACCAGCAACCCTTTGGTTCACAGTCTGGCACTCAATCCACTGAGCCACACCAGCCAGGACAGTTTCTCTTAAACTATATAAAAAATAATACTATATCTATAGTAAAATAAAATTCTTCATATACAACAAAATTTAATTTTACAAAGATCTAAAAATGTAAACCTTTTATTCTTTAAATGCATCTTAACCATATAATATACTCTTCTTAACTGATGAAGGAAGTTCTCTTTGTATTATATGGTGCCAGATGGTATGACCCTTTCTTCCTCTTAACTCATTCAAAAAGACTATCAAAGGGGTTCTCTGACAGCCCTGTGCTGATGAGGTTAATGACAAACTTGAAGTCTGGAATCCCCTTAGCAAAATTTTTAGAAAGAATAATTTTAATTTTATTTGCATAGTGACTGGTTGGTTTAAGCTTGTTGAAAACTATATATATTCCCTTAAAATTGTGATTTGTAAAAAAATGTGTAAAAACACTAACATAATTCTGGTCAAGGTGGCAGCATAGGCAGACATGGCTCACATCTTCACACAGCCACATCAAAATTACATCTAAAATATGGAACAACCATCACTCACGAACATCAGAAATCAAGTTGAATGGAAGTCTGACAACTATGGAATTAAATCACATCCATCCAGACTGGTAGGAGGTACAGAGATGTGGAACAGGCTAGTCCCTCACCCACATGTTATGGATAAAAATTCAGGAGGGATATCCTGGGAGCAAGGAGTCCCATCCCCACATCAGGCTCCTACCCCAGGGTTCCAGTGTCAGGATGCTAAGTCCCCACAACTCTGGCTGCAAAAAATCAGCTGGGATTGAGTCAGTGGAAGAAAATTCTGGAGTCCCAAGCAGATTCTCTTAAAGAACCCACATACAAATTCACCTACTCAGACTCACTCCCTCTGAGCTCCAGCACCAGAGAAGGAGCTTGAAAGGCACCAGTAGTATACAGGGAGATATGGAAGTGTCTGGCATTAAGATGAGCATTGTCCTTTTATAAATCCTCTCCGCAAGGAGCTGGCAATCTGGTGACATATCTGGTTAACCAACCTGGCTAACACTGTTTGACCCACCTTGGAGATCCCCAGAGACACCACCCAACCTTACAGCCCCACCCGAGCTTTTCCATATGAATGGCTGGTCTTGGCTCTTGCCTCAAAACTTTCTAAATGCTCTCAAACAATCAACAGGTGCCCTCAGTGAGCCCCAGGCTCGGCACTAGCAACAGCCAACAGCCAGCCTAGATTCATAACTTGGCTTCTCCTGGAAATCTTCAAGCCCAGCACAAGTAGCAGACATCTCAGGTTGCTTTATAGCTCAGGCAGGGTGTCCTGGG
>PVIA01017952.1:0-14170 GCA_004024845.1 Tonatia bakeri
GGCTTAACCTTCCAGGGCCCAGAGCAAGAGACAGAAAGATGGAGAATGAACAGGAAGTGGAGACTGAGCTTTTTATTTTTAAGCATGCATTGAAATCATCTGGGCAAATACCAAGGTGGAGCAAAATGTGTCTCGCTGACAGGTGAACTATCAGTAACCTTGTCTGCCCAAGCCCCAGCTAGCTCTGGGCAGTTATGGGAACGCTCTGTGACCTGGGGTTTAAGATTCCCCCTGGACAGCTTGCTGGCACTATCTATCTATCCACCTATCTCTGTCTATCTGTCCATCTGTCATCTGTCCGCCTGCCTGCCTATCATCTGTCTACATCTACCTGTCTGCCCACCCCATCCATACCCATGCCTCTGCATTGTCGCTGTAGCATGCTGCATATTATATCTTGAGATATATAATCAATAGACAACAAAGTACTTGCATAAATTTTCAAGTCCCCCCCAAGAGAGACTGCATTATCAATTAAAATATGAAACAAATAAACAATAAATAGAGGTGCACATCCAACTGTAAGGACTAAGCTCCTGAGTAAGACCGGAGGATTTCGCAGAAGATCCTGTTGCGGAGAAAAGATGTAGTTCTTTTCTTCTTCGGCACCCTGAAAAGAAAAGCTGCAATTTAAAAACTGTGATTTGTGAAAAATGGTGTCAGTTAGTTAAAGAAAACAAGCATTTAGATGGTAGTGCTTCATTGTCTACTCAGTTTCTGAGTGGGAAATAAAGCATATTTATTTTGGGCATGAAACTTTTCCTTGGAGAATGAATAGTGTGCCCTCATCAGGAACCACGAGAGGGTGTAAATGCATTTGTCAAAAGAGGTCGCAAACTTGTCATTTCCGGACGCAGCTTAACAAGTCAATCTAAAACACTGCTGCAGATAAAACTGTTCTGTACGTACTAATAATTCTCTTTTTTAGCATGACTCCACACTAAAAGGAAAAAAATGTAACTTCTGTGCTGACAGAAATTGGCAGCATACCAGTAAAAACATGTGATGATATAATTAATTTCCTTAAGACTCTTCAACTGCGTTAATAGACAGGTGGGACAAACGTTATTCTTCCTGTCTTGGTAAAAATTTTATGTGACTTTGGTTGTTGTTCTTTTAATTATATGTGAAATGCTTTCAGTACAAAAGTACCATATGATAAGACTGGGATTGTTAACATTTTCCTAGCCTGAGAATTTTCTTAGTAATTTTTTAAAATTTCTTTATTATTGATTGATTGGTTTTAGAGAGAGGGGGAGGGAAGATGAGAGAAACAGAGAGAGATTTGTCGTTCTACTCATTGATGCACTCACTGGTTGCTTCTTGTGAGTGCTCTGACCGGGGATCGAACCCATAAGCCTGGTCTATCAGGAGGATGCTCTAAACAACTGAACTACACTGTCAGGGCTTTCAGAGTCATTTTAGAAGAAACGTGTGTTGGTAAACTGTCTTGTTTTCTTTTCTTTTCCTGTAGAATTCTGAATCCTTTTCCAATCAACTCTGTGGTAATAATGTAGTTGATACACTAATAAAACTGGGGAAAATTATGTCATATTTTTAATCCATGAAAAAAATATTCCTCCTGAAGCTAAAATGACTAAATTTATTAGAGCCCCAATTTCAGTGCTTGGTTGATTGCTACCATCAAAACTGGTATTTAAGGGCATAGAAATCTAGACTAAATATGGGTGCACAACCAGAATCTGTTAACCTGTAACAATGTCTTTTAAGAATTGATTTTTGTAGAACTAAAACATTTTTGAACTTAAGTGGATATTTCCACCTAACTGGGTGGTTTTGTAAAACAACGGTTGTATTGAGACACAGCGTACATTACACGAGGCTCACCCATTTGAAGCGTACGGTTCCTTGGTGTCAGAGCGCCGCAGAGCCGCGCCCCGTCACAGGAGCACGGGGGACACAGTGGTCTTCTCACAAGGAAGCCCTGTGCCCGTCTGCCCACTCTCCCCAGTCCCCGCCCCCTCTCCCCAGTCCCTGCCCGCTGGCCACCCCTAAGCTCTCAGTCTCTGTGCCTTCAACTATTCTGGATGTCCATAAACCTTTAAAGGTGCCATAGTTCTCTGACAAGTTCTGAATTTTATATTGGTTTATTATACAGCACAAATAACACCCTTTTTATTACAAAATCTTTTATTATGAAATCTTTTATTACACAATCATAAGCATGGAATGCTGTAATGTAACAATATCACACTCAAGCACACTGTATGACATCTTAGGTGAAGTGTTCAAGTTGAAACTATAAATTATTACACCCATGTTATTACCCTACCAACCACACTCAGGCAGGTGTTACTTCTGCCGGACCCTGTATATTGATATAAACTTGTTTATATGTTCCTCCTAATTGATTGTTAAAGCTTTGCAATAATTTAATGCTGGGGTCGTATGTAAGATTTTTGGAAAAAGAATAACAGTGGATCCCAAAACTACTGTCATAAGATATAAATGAATGACACTGTGGGTTTTGTGGGGTTTAACGCTAGCCCGTAAAATGCAGAGCACTTCAGGAGAATTGTAAACAGATGGACAAGCGACAAGCCAGACAGAACCACTCTGAAAATGTCCCATCAGTCTGTGTCCATTGCTGCTGCCCCCGGATGTGAGCGAAGGAAAACATTCTTCTCGATCTGGTCCTTTTTCTGTTGTCATCCAGATCTCCGTCCCTGCCATGAGCCCGGAGATCTGACTCTCCCAGTCTGTGGTGCTGGTTTTCCCGCCATGGCTGCGTGAGTTTGGGTTCAGGCCCCCAAGTATATCTGCCAGCCCCATCTCCTGCCCCGTCCACCAGATGCTGGCGTTCAGGGTCTTTCCCTCAAAAACATCCTGCCAAATGCTCACCACTGCTCGTTCGTTGTGTGGGAGACCGCTTTTCTCTCTGTTTGCCCGATGTTGCTGCCCTCTACACCATTTCTCAGCCCTCCCCATGTCCCTCTGAGTGGGGCTGGGGCAGTGTGGGATGTTTAGAACTGCTGTGTAATTGGATGGAGCCTCTGACTCTGGACTGTTCTCGGCTCCTGGCTTGTTGAGTGCTGCTGTGAAAACACTCTTGACGCTTGTGGATGAGGAATTCTATACCATCTGTAGACTCTGGCGGTTCTCCTTCTAACGACTCTATACCTCCCTTTGTTTAGACATTTTCAGTAGCCTCTACTAGCTGTTGTTGTGGCTACCAAGGTCTTTGGGGCACCTTGTCAAATCTATTCTTCTCTATGCCGAATTCTCCCTTCTCTACCGGGAGCTCAACCCTGCGTTTCCCAGCCTCCCTGGCCAGGGACTTGGCTCCCCCATCAGATGCACTCGTCTAAGGTTCTGATGGGGAAGAAACGGACAGGAGGAAGCAAGCAGGGTGGGGGGCACCCCTCATCAGGGGCAGTAGACTTTGGGGTGTATTACAGAGGTGCAGTAAAATGTTAGGGCTGACCATGGGGGTCTGCAGCCAACCAGCATAAGGACTGCAGGGAAAACCGTGTTGACATGGGGGTTCTCTGAATCCCCCAGCATGCTGTCAAGGGTGGTCAGCTGTGTAGACGAGTGAGACAAGCAGGTGAAGGGCAGCTGGGGGACATGGCAGCTGCCGTGGACGAGGGAGACCATCTCACTGACCACCTTGTCTAAATGCGTGAGCAGATGGCTATCCACTCCGCTTCCCATGACCGGCCCACCGGGACTCAAAGACCTGGTGACACCTGGTTTTCAGATGTTTTAAGAGCAAGTAGAAATCTAGATTTTGGAGGGGTTAACTTTCCTACATTTTAAATGTTGTCAACTAATTCAAAATTATTTTACAGGTTGGTGTGACCAAATAAACTCTAAGTCAGATGTAGTGTGTGGACAGCCAGCTTCTGACTCTCGATCTGTGGGTAAGAAGGCAGGAGCCATAATAAAACCCCTGTGAACAGTGAGATAGGAGGGCGGGGATGCAAAAGCCAGGGGCAGTCACAGGAGTCTGGTCAACAGTGTTCAAACCAAAGAGAGGCCCTTTAGATAAGGACAGGATAGTGTCCATTGTGTTGGGAGCTTGGGGTCATTGATACCCTTTGCAGACCTCTCCAGGTGACTAACAGGAGGAAAGTCCAAACTACAGAGGACTGAGGAATGAGGGCGAGGTAAGGAGGCAGAGATTGCTCCACAGGCTGTGTCTAGACACAGTCACAGAAACGCTTCTCTTATTTTTTTATGGGCTAGCCAAGGCGGAAGCGCGTGTGTGTGAGTGTGTGTGTGTGTGTGTGTGTGTGTTTGAGTTAGGCAACCTTTATTCATTATATTACCTCAATTTTATACAATCTCATTTTAAAAATGTCAGTGAAGCATATTTATAGGCTGAAGTTAATAAAAGCACTGTCTGGAGAGAAATGTACAACGATGGAGGGGAAGCTGCTAACCGAGGGCATTTCTGGAGGAGAGGGAAGGGCGTGCGGTGAAAAACACAGGCAGGAAAATGAGATTCTCTGCAACTGGGGGGAAGGCCGGTAGAGATGGCAGGGAACTGGGTGAACGTATGGTGAGTGCTGGCCGTGGACAGAGCTGAGCTCATGCTTGCCTGATGCCAGCCATTTGCTGGTTAAGTGCTGGAGGTCAAGTTCACCGAAAGTGAGGAGAGTGGGAGTGGGTACACTGCATGACGAGAATGGTGAGGGTTTGGGAAGGCCGGAGAGCAGCATGGGAAAGAGATGTGTGTGCAACATGGCTCGGTGGTTGGAGGAGCCAGCGGAGCCTTGGCTGGTGTGGCTCAGTGCGCTGGGCATTGTCCTGCCGACCCCAAGGTTGCTGGTTGGATTCCCTGTCAGGGCACATGCCCGGGATGCGGGCCAGGTCCCTGGTTGGGGGTGTGCGAGAGACAGCCCATGGATGTTTCTTTTGTATGTCCACGTTTTTCTCCCTCTCTTTGTCCTTCCTTTCCCCTCTCTTCAAATAAATAAATAAATAAATAAATAATAAATAAATAAAATCTTAAAAAAAAAAGACAGGTGAGATCACATCTCACACGTGGGTCAGGGCACCAGCTGGTACTTTCTGGAGGCTTCCGTCCTTGCTCGGCTGCACCGGTGCAGGTGTGGAGAAGGTGGATCTCACCGACCCAGAACTGGGACTTTGGCCAAAGGGCGTGGGGAGGTGCATGGACAGGAACTGACAGTGTCAGGTCCTGCTGCGAGCATCGCTGAGATGATGGAGGCAGGAAGCAGCCTGAGGCCAGGAGGCGGCCAGGCAGCAGAGGGGAGGGAGACCCTCCCACGCTGGGCTCCGGCTCTGCCCCGGGAGATGCCATTGCATCTGGTGCGTTCCTGGAGAACGCCACTGGTAATCGTGTTGAGCTTGCAGGTCTGTTTGATCTGGTGGCTTAGGGCTCCCAGGTCCGGGACAGGCGGGTCAGATGGGTGGCGGTGGCCTTGGCTTCCTGACCCCTGGGCGGAGTTGAAGTGCCCTCCTAGGAAGCCACTGCGTGTCTCCTGGAAGAAATTTCAGGCACCTTCCTGGGCGGCGAAGTGGACCAAGGGTCAACTCAAGAGAAGACTGGGGCTGGAATATCACTGTTCTTCCTTCAGAGTCAAATCTCTTCTTGAGAAACCTACGACTCAACACCTCTGGCCGGGAGGGCTGGGAAGTGCATCCGCATTCCCAGTCAGCCTAGCCGGGAAGGTCTCGGAGTAGATAAGAGCAGACAGAACAGCCTTAGGGGACTTGTGCTCTGCGACATCCATGGCCGAATGCCTTCAGCAGCACGAGCGTGCTGCTGTGGCGCAGTTCAGAGTCTGTGCAGGAAGGAACCTTGGCCAAGGCTGGCTGGGGACCAGGGCGGCACCTGGCTCCCCTGGGGCGCTACCAGAGACCCACGGGCAAGTATTCTGGTTGCTTTGGAACATCAGGTAGCCAAGCCTCCCTCAGAGCCTGAAATGATTCTAGGGCAGTAGGTCTCAAACGTTAGCATGCTTAAGAATTCCCTGGGGTGCTCGTTCGAATAGATTTTGGGACCCTCCCCTCAGGGAATCTGGTTCTGTGGTTCTAGGGCAGTGCCCCGGAGCTTGTGTTTCTAACGATCCGCCAGCTAAAATGCTTCTGCTGGTGGTCTAGGCACTCCTCCTGGAAGGTGACCCTTTATATTTGGGCATTTCACTGATTGGGCCCAGCTCCACACACCCAGTGGATAGACCACCCTGAGTCCCTGTAGATTACTTCTCCTGGGGCACCGGCCCCACCAAGGACTCTCCCCTTAGAAGCTCCAAGTATTGCCGGCCCTTTGCGTCATGGGATCCGTCTGTTGGTGTCATCATCGGGCCGTCGGCCTCCAGCAACTTCAAGAAACCCTAGTGACCGGCCTCTCCATGGTCTTTCACTGACACCACTGTTCATGGGATGCACCACAACCATAAAATCACCCCGACAGGTTTTTTGGTGCTGGAAAAGATAAAGGTCTATCAATGTCTCTTCCGGGAACTAGAATAGCTAGAGAGCCCCCTCTTTCTCACTAGGCTTGCAGCTTTGTTCCTGATTTCTTGATTGCCCCAGATTCTTTGGAAACTCTCACGCGTGTTCTTGAGCCAGAGACCCGAGTCCCTCGCAAAACCGATTCAAGACACCCTGGGTGGGAGTGTGTCTGTCTCCCTGCAGTACCAGTTGGTTCCTGGGCCATAGTCTTAAAATAGAAAACTGACAAATTACAGCTCTGCCAGGGCTCCATTTGGTGTAATCCAGGGAGTGTGTTTGGAAGTGTCTGAAGGACTCAGCCACAGGAATCTTGATGGCACCAGCCAAGAGAGCTGAGGTCCAAGGAGGACAAAGCCCCGGACCATCCAGTCCTCACGGGGGGATTCCAGCTCAGTCGAAGTGGGGATTTGGACATGTCTGGGCAGGACTGTTGGGGACGCAGGGCAGGCATGCCTGGAGTCTATTTACATGACGACGTCTGGCTGAAGGCTGGCTGTAGGCTGATTGGAATGGAAAGTGGAATGGGAAAAACAAATTAGGACCCAGGTTTTGAAAAATACTTTTTGATAAACAAGGTTATTAAATAAATGATATATCATTTTTCAATTCCTGGCAGTTGTATAATTTGCATTAGGATTTTTAATAGTTGGAAATAGTTTATTACTATCATTAGGAGCCTATCGTCCTCATGGAGGGAATCCTATCAAAATTAAAGGAGAATGATTTAATTCACAACCAGGAATTGTTCTGAGTGCTGGGTGAATAAAAGGATGAAAGGAATATTTTGTGGCTTTGGAAATGTTGGTGGGTGAGTGAATTTTTTCCAAATTTCCAGGGGAAGTATTGTATCTAGACATGTTAGAGCTTCCTGAAGTTTTGTTAAGTACCAACATGGTTAAAACACTTTGCAATTATGTTTATCTTCCATTTTTTTTAAAAAATGGCGTACACTTGTGCCTCAGCCATGCATTTCACGGTGGAGTCTGGCTGAGGGGCCACGGTGCCGTCTTTGTTTCTTCAATTAACAACAATTGCTCTGATCCTGGAAGACACTCACATTCTGACTTTTTTGTGTGCCGGGCACTGACCTGAGCACTATACGTGACTTACACCTTTTAGCCCTCACAGCATTCCTGTGAAGGAGACACTGGCATCATTCTGGTCACACACCTGGGGACATGGGTGCAGCCAGGTGAAGTTACTTGTCCAAATAATACACAGCAAGCAGTGGGGAGGAACGGGCTTTTTGGTGTTTGGAGTGTCTTGCAAACCTACTAACCACTCTACATTTTGAGATGATTTCAATAAAGAAAAGGCTACTTCTCAGTTTGGGTATGGTTTAGCTGTTGGGAATTCTCACTGCCAATTTTGATTCTTCAAATAGTCTTAAAGAATCAAAGTCACCGGAATTATTTTCCAGAGTCTTTGGGTCATTCAAATGATTTTTTTAAAGACTCTGGTATTTTCCTTATTCCCCTAGAGAATGGGACAAGCATTCTGCTATGTACTCCTACTTTTCGAGAATGACTTTTTAAGATTTTAAACTTTTTATTTGGATATAATTTCAAATTTACCTTTTATTTAAATTCACTGGTTGTTACATTCCACTCTACTTCTTTTAACACTTGTGTGCTCTCACTTTGAATATATGTGGGGGGAGAAGCTATATAAAGCTCTATTTTTCCTTTCTAAATCATTTCAGAGTCCTGCCAGTGTGGCTCAATGGACTGGAGTGTCGTCCCGAAGACCAGAGAGCTGTGGGTTGGCTCCCGGTCAGAGCACACTCCTAGGTTTCGGGTTCAGTCCCCAGCTGGGGTGTGAATGGGAGGTAACCAGCCGATGTTTCTCTCACACACGGATGTTTTTCTCTCTTTCTCTCTCTCTCCCTTCCTCCCTCCCTCCGTTTTCCTCTCCCTAAAATCAATGAGGTCCTTGAGGGAGGATTTAAAAAAAACACTTCTGAGTAAATTATATACATTTTGGCCATTTTCTCTAAATACTTCAGTGTGTATTTTTCTAAGTGTAGGAATATTCTCTTACATGACCACACTACAGTAATCAATTTCAGTAAACTTGACATTGATATAATACTTTGAACTATGAATAGCATTCTGGTTTTTTCAATAGATAGCATTTTCCCTCTAGGATACAGAATCCAGTCTAAGGTCAGAATGACTGTAAGACTTTTGAGAATGACTCTAATTACACCAAGTTTTATTTTTACCATCCTCTGGGGACCATACTCATTTAGTATATACAAATCTTAAATGGACAGCTTATAAAAACTAGATATCTTTCCTGACTGGTGTGACTCAGTTGGTTGAGCATCACCCCAAAAAGTGAAATGTCACCTGTTTGATTCCTGGTCGGGGCACATGCTCAGGTTGGGGAACCCGTCCCCAGTTGGGGACGTGTGAGAGGTAACTGATGAATGTTTCTCTGGCACATGGATATTTCTCTTCCTTTCTTTCTCCCTCCCTTCCCCTCTCTAAAAGTAAATAAATAAAATGCTTAAAAAGAGAAAATTAGTGATACTTTTCATTATTACTTGATATTTTAAAATTCTTGGTAATTAAGATGTAGTCATTCCAATTAAAACTAGTTACTAGAATTACATTATATGCCTAAGCGAATTACTTTTTTGAGTCATAGTTGAAATTCTAACAGCCTAATGACATTGCTATAACTTGAATTTTAGGAGACTTCTGTTTTTTGATACTAATTAGCCCAACGCAGGATTCCTGGAAAAGTAGGAAACTCCAGGGAAGAAAATGAAGGTTTTTGTGTGTGTGTGTGTGTGTGTGTCTGTGTGTTTTTTGCTTGAGAGGCATGATTGTTGCTGACAAACATAAAATGAAGTTTTTAAATAATCTGAATGTTGTTTTAAAAGCAAGCTCTTGATTTTATCGCTTGGTCTTGCCAAGACACACATCAGTGCCGGCTGAATGGGTGTTGCTACTCTCGCTGTCAATGGCCGCCCTGCAGCGTGTGCAGCACCTCGGGACCAAGCACGAAGCTCAAAATCCATGCCGGGAAGGACTGCGAGACGTGCCTGCCAGCTGCCTCTCCTTTCCTGGGAGCCTGTCCCCAGCGGCAGCCAGCGAGCCACTCCTGGGCCCCTTTGCGGCTGACCCTCGTCTTCCCGGCCGGTGCAGCCTGTTGGACTTCTGGCCTCCCTTCCCTTCTCAGGAATCCGGGCTGCAGGCGAACAAAACCCTATGGGCTCCTAATCATTATACAGGCTCTGCCCACCCTGGCCATCTGTCTCCACATTTCTCATTTGATGACCACAGTTGAGAGCCAACAATCTTCCAGTCTTTTTTTTTTTTTTTTTTAACGAAAGAAAAAACTTTTTGTTTGGAATGAGACCTACAGTCATTTTTAATAGTTACTGCTTAGCAGTGTTGGCTGCATTGACTGTTCTTTGCTTTCCCTCCCAGTCCCAATCCTCACTTCTTTGCCTCTTGCTCTTCTGAGGTTTTTAATGTCCTTAGTCAAGGAGTCAGCGTGTAATCAGTTGGGGACTTGTGCTATGCAGTCATGATGATACAGTGCAGCGTACGACCATAGATGCCTCAGATGCCCATCTGAGGTTCCCACAGTGTGACTCAGCTGCTGAACTTTGACTACAAGACACTGCCAGCCTCCTCTTCCCTGAGTGTCCTTTATCCCCAACAAACCTTGGCACCGTTGTGCAAACCCACCCCCAGCCTCACCATGCCCTGGCCATGCCGACTGTGCAAGGCGTACTTCTGTAACTGCGTGGATTTCTGCAGTGTGCTGAACTTGTTCCCGCCTTTCCTTGTGACAGGCTGTGCTTTTAAGACCTAAGATCCACTTTAGGTAAAGTAAAGGGTGCCTCTGGCGACGGTGAGCAAGAACAGCTAAGGTGGGGCTTCTAAAGAGGAAACTTCACACTCAGCCCACTGCAGGGGCCACACCTGTTCTTATGAAGGGGTTGTTGGAACTCGGACCCCTTTCCTTCAGATGCCATGGTGGTGATTTGTAATTTGCCTGGCTTTGCAGTGTCTCCCGTCTGGCCACTAAATTTCAGTGACTCGGCAAGTGAAGTCTAGACATTTCTACCCCAAAGCCCAAACACCTTCTTTGACATCAACAGCAGTTGAGACCATTGGCTTTTTAAAATTTTTTTATTTTTTCACTCATCATTTATTTACAAATACACATTATAACTTTTATATACATTGCACATTTACATGGTAGAAAAGTACAAAACTATATATTTAAATGAATTTATATTTAACTTGCCATGTTTGAAAATATAAAATTGCATCAGAAGAAAGTATTATGAAAAGCAAGAAACTTGAACTGATAAAGCTCCGATATAACTTTTAGTGACGCATTGGTTGAAAAGGAACTAATGTAAAAGGTACAGGAGACCAGCTGAAAGGGAACACCTGAGGAAAGGCCGAGTGTGTAGAACCCCTGCTTTCAGTTTGCCGACACGGTCCCCCAACCCCTTTGGGTCTGCCACATCTTGGGAGTCCATCACTAGAAGCCTAACACTGCTATTGCCTCCATGTCCCAAAGGTCTCCATCACCACAAGAGAACTGAAGTAGGAGTTCCCTCAAAGCTGTGTCCTCTGTACCTTCGCTGAGTCAGTTGCAATGCCTTTTGGTCAGTCAAGATTCCTTGTAAACAAAACCCGAGGGATCGTGTGTGTGCAGAACAGGCAGCAGAGAATCCAATAAATAAACACGACAAACTGACATGCAAGTAAGTCTGTTCAGGTGGAAGGGGGTCCAACAACAGCGCGGTGAAGGGCACAGGTGTGTGTGAATGGTCAGGAATGGACTTCAATGGTTTACAAGGAAAAAAAAAAGCTTTTACTTTACAAGCAAGAGACCTCACAATAAATAACAACTGCTCTTCCTTTCACGAATAAATTTCTTCAAAAACAAGGTGTACAGTCAACCAGACATTTTATGTATAAATTATAAAACATGACACAGTATAAATAAATGTCTACAAGTCTCAACTATGCGCCTCATCCAGTGGACCTCAAGGACTGCCTCTCCGTGTCCAATGGGCAACAAGTGGCCTGGGAGAGAGCTTTAGGACAAAGGTCCTTTATGTATACTTTTCCCCCCAAATAAATAAGCATACACTTATTTACAGTATGGACAATATATATTTTTTCTTTCTTTTCCTTTCTTTTTTTTTTTTTTTTTGCCCAAAGGCTATGCCAGCACTGAACACGGGTGGAGGGTTTACCACTCTAGAATGGAAGATATAGGAAAGCTGTAGTCCTGGTCTTCGTCTTCCTCCTCTTCCTCGGTGTCTTCCGAAATGGCTAGATGGGGAACACAGGGGAGCTGCTGTTTAAACACGGACAACGACAGCGCGGAAGCAGCTCAGTGCATGTTTTCAAAGCCCTCTGACACCGCCATGTTACAGCGTCGCATTTTTATGTGACTTGCAGTGAGATGCTTTTTTTTTTTTGGTTTTTGGCATCTGCTGTTATGCAATGTTTTTAAAAACTTAAAAAAATAATCTATGAAGTCAAAAACTGCAGAAAGTTCTGAAGAATCAATGGCTCAGGTTTTACGGGCAGATTCCTGAAATCAGATAAAAAGCGCTCTTGTGTTCTAGGTATAACCGCTTTGGGTCCTTATCGCAGAGTTAGTAGAGAGGGCAACTGCGAGAAGCAGCGGCCCTGTGTGATAATATAAAGCTGTCTTTGTAAAAGGGGGGAAAAGCACAAGTTTTGAAGCAGTTAATTTAGATTCAAATGTTAATAAGGCAAACAGCAAAGCACACTGGGAAAGCAAATGCATTAGGGGCCAATGACTGGACATAGGTCTTTGGAAGCCACCCCACTGGTGATCACTGGACAAGTGTGGAAAGCCAGGAAAACATTCCGGGGATTTTTCTGTGGGCCAGGGGGTCGCTGGTGAAATCAAGCAGCTCGCTCACTTCCACGGGAGGGCGTGGCCTGACCGCGGGGAGGTCTCCGCTCCCTGGGGGCCTTCCCTGAGACAGCCTTCCCTCGCAGCGGAGCGCAAGGGCACTTACAGTTGCAGGAGCCGGAGTGCTTCACTTCCAGCAGCACGCCGGAGGAGCAGGCCGCCTCCCTCATGGCGCACTCGCTGGCGTAGGTGGCGTTGTCGCTGGCGCAGACGGGCTCCTCGGACTTGCCCTCGGGGCACAGCTCTCCGCACTGGGAGCACCGGCCTCTGCCCACCTTGAAGTCCCACAGACACTTCTTCCCACCGCTGCACTGGATGTCTTCACAGGACTTTGCTTCTAGGATATAATAGACCTGTGATTAGGAGGACACGGGTCCCCCTTCCTTAGTCTACTCCCCCATCAAGAAATGTAAACGTGTAACTGACAGCTTGCACTCAGGGGTGTCATGGAGCTATTATGCAAAAATGCTTGAAAATAAAACTGAAACACCCCCCCCAATGCCCACAGTTGCCTACACACTGTATCTGTGCATGAACATAGCATCTGTTGGAACGGGCTCCCAGCACCCCCCAGTGAAACCTGTATTTGATGATTTCCCACAGTGGGGATCTTTAAAAAAGAAAGAATTCCATCAGTTATCAGAATCTAATGACAGGTTTGAAGAACTGTTAAGTCATTATTTCTTGCTTCCAGCAAGTCTAGCACTTAAAAAGAATGTGTAAAACGGGGTGAGTTCTAAGTTTTCTAAGACAGAAAATCGTCTCCTATTTCTTGCCCGCATTTTAACATGCATGCCGACGCTTCCAGAGGACAATCGCTTCCTGAGGGGAGCCATGGTCACTGGGGACAGTCCTCTGTGTGGTGCAACTCGGCATCTGGGGGGAGGGGCGGGCTCTGAAGCCTTCTTTACAGGTTTGCCCCACAGTTTTGATGCTAAAACTAGGCTTTTTGCTCCTGCTTTCTCCTGTTGCTCCTTTATTGGGAATACCTACTGACACACTTTCCCTCGTAGGCTAATCCGATGGACCTGCCCAGCAGGCAGGTGGCCTTCCGCAGGTGGCAGGCGCTGGAGTAGGTCACGCCGTCGTTGCCGCAGAGATGCTGCTCCGAGGAGGCGGGCTCGGGGCAGATGCGGTTACACGTCACACAGTAGGCGTTGTTGGTCTGGTCCACCACGCACGTGGAGCTGCCGGGACACAGGACGTCCCGGCAGGTCTCTGAAACAAAGAGGGAGACACGTGGTAATAGGCGCCTTCTGGTCTTCGGGGAGTGCAAATGTGAAATCACTTAGGAGAACATGAAATGAAAGAGACCAGCTTTCAAAAGGCACTTGGGGCCTGCTGTGGTTTTCGAGAGGAGATTTATGACTCCAGGTTGGTCCTTTCTGTGTTCTTAAGGAGTCTTTGGAAGTTAGAAAAGGGGTCCCATATTTGGTGTCATTATTATCATCATTAGGTCCCTCCCGTGGCTCACCCGTCCCGTGGGGCCTTCGGGTGGGTCTACCTACTTTTGCATTTGCCCTGGTACTGGACTTCAAGCTCGGGCTGCTCTTTGCACCTGGCCTTGAGGAGTGCACACTCATTGCGGTAGGTTTTTCCGTCCAGTCCACAGACGGGGCCTTTCCAGGTGATGTTGGAGCAATCTGGGGCGCAGACGCAGCGGGGTTTGTTTTTCTTGTTCATCCGGCATTTTCTCCCGGGGCCACAGTCTACGTTTTCGCACGTTTCTACCAGTTGGAAAAAGGCAAGGATTAAACCTGGGCCAGGCAGGATGCAGGTCAGCAGGACGATT
>PVIA01017953.1:0-14167 GCA_004024845.1 Tonatia bakeri
AATTTTTACTTCTTGACATAATATAAGTTAATGTCTGTTTATAAATAAGCTCTGACCAATTCTCAAAAAGCAAGGAAAGGTTAGATTTTTCTATTTTATTACTCAAAGTATTTTTAGCCTTTAAGGAAAACAGAGCACCTCTTTTACCACATAAAAATGGAATCTACAGTTTTTTTGGCAAGAAAAAAATAGAATAGCATAAAGACAACTGACATTGCTTCTCTGTGCATATTGCATCTTGTCTCCCTGTTTTACAGTTTTCAGAAACCAAAAGTCCATCTGTCTCTCAAGACCTTTCTAGTTTCTAGAAAACACTGTCTAGCTATGGTAGTCTTGTTTCATTTGGCTGACTCAGGCCCCTTTATGCTGTCCTTCTGCTGGTATGCACACAAAGCTGGTGTGCTGATATACGGCAGCCTCTGCCCTGGCAGCTTAACCTCCATTGCAGGTCACCGTGCTCTGTTAACCTCACCACAGCTTTCCCCTGTCTCCTCAGTGGTGAAATCACAACAGAGGGGAATACAAAACTTGATGCACATTGCTCATTTATCCCCATGTGAAAAAAATAAAACAGCTAAGGTATTCTGGAAACCAGAGCACTTCTTTCTGTGGTGTTTTTATAATCTTGAATTCATCTGAGAGTACAGATCTAGTAAGTTAGTAAGTCCATTAATGGCACACTGTATTACTTGGTGGAGAGGCATGTGCTTGAAGACATTAAAATCTTGACCTTTTTTCAGTCCAGGCTTTTTATTTATTTTTTGTCTCTTTTTGCTTATTCACTCTGAACTATACATTTCTTATTTTAGTTCAAATGTCCCTGTACTCTATGAGGGACAGAGAGCTGGCCCTGTGCTTTTTGGCATGTGGGGAAGCCTCCTCCCTCCACGTATACACTGAGGTCCCCTAAGTTCACTTTCCAGCTGTCCTTGGACTAGGTCTCTGTTGCAGTCTAAACTCCATATGAGGTGGCAGGCATTTCAGTTGTACAAGTGTGGTTGACACTTCTCAGCACCTTGATTTCTTCAATTTGAAATACCAAGAATGATACCCATACCTACTTTCTAAAAGTTGTTATGAAGATTGAATTGAATAATACCTATTAAGAATGGTAAAAGAAAAAAAATGGTATAAACACACTGGTGTTTAAAAGAATATCTGCCAAGTAAACAAAAGATGAGTTGGACTCCCAGGGTCAAACTGTGCATGCTCAAAACAACAGTCACAAAAGGAAGGGTGGGGGGCCTGACTTCTCTCGGGTGACCTCCTATCAGCCATAGAGGATAATGCCATGTGGAACGGCCAGGGTGCCAAGTGCCACCTGGCACCCTGGCACCAGGGTGCCAGTTGGAACTGCTTCCACAACCATTCTGTTCTCCTTCTCTGGCTCAGTCAGCAGCACCAACCACTGTGTCAGCAGGCAGTATCTCCAAGACCTGGAATCTGGAGCAAAGGAGCCAGTGCAGGGTGGGAGCTGCCCTGCACTCAGTGATCACCTTGGAGGAATGCTGATATGCTCTCGATGAGTCGTAGAGAATGATGAGTTTGTATTCAGAATGACTCTTCTGGATGAAGGGAAGCTGGAAACCTTTTTCAAATAATGTGTTCCCATGGCTGAATAAGGTGTTCTTTGGGCCAGATGTAGGCAAGCCTTGTCTCCCTTTTGTTATTTTATTAATTTTGTAAAAACTCTAAGCCCTGGCTGGCATAGCTCAGTGGATTGAGCGCGGGCTGTAAATCAAAGCATTGCAGGTTCGATTCCCAGTCAGGGCACATGCCTAGGTTGCAGGCCACGGCCCCCAGCAACCACACATTGATGTTTCTCTCTCTCTCTCTTTCTCCCTCCCTTCCCTCTCTAAAAATAAATAAATAAAATCTTAAAAAAAAAAACCTCTTATGATACCCAGGCAAGACAGACAGTAGTAGGATTGACACTCAATCTTCATTTAAATGGGAGTGAAATCATAACACTGCTAAAATAATAAGATTAACAAAATAATAAATGCTAGCACAATTGAGGAGAAATATAACGAATAGCCAAGACTGGTAAACTGGTAATGTCATCAATTGCCATATAAGTAGAATAACTTACTACCTTTGAGGATTAAGTTGGACTGTGAATAAAAAGAGACCCAGAACCATAGCTGCAGCAAGATGGAGGCTTATTTCCATTTTTTTTATAAAAGTCTGGAGGTAGGTGGTGAAGAGTTCTAGTTTTACCCTTATTTCTTTTTTCCTCTCTCCTCTGGAGTGAAGGCATTTGTGTAGCGCACTTGTCTCCAGGGATGTCTATCCTACATCTCTTGCTGCTGCTTCTTTCTTGGGGTTCATTGTGACCTGCCATTCCCAAAGATACCTCTTGATCCCAGATGACTACAATATAGCTGTCTATCACACCTGGACTTCTTCCAGCAAGAAAGAAGGATAGAAACATGGTAAAGGGCTGATGCCTGCTGTTTCTTGAGGAAGGTTCCCAGGAGTTTGCAACATTTTCACTGATATCCCACTGCCTGGGCCTCAGCCACGTGGCCATACCTACTAGCTGTCTCTACTCTGCTGGCCAGGTCCCTGCAAAAAACAAGCACTGTAGAAGAAGTGAGGAGCACACTGGGCACCACACATGGTCTGGGAAGTGCCTATGCCTTCCCTTCATTTCCACATACCCAATCTCCTTAGGAGGCCTAAGATTTCTCAACAACATCAGGTCTTTCAGGACAAAGTGGACTTTTTTATTCTGTGACCTTCTCCAGGTCATTTGTAAGGATCCTGGGGCAAGTTTTCTCCTCCCAATCCCAAATTCCCCAGCCAAGCCAAGCTGGTATCACAGTATTTTATCTCCAAGTCACCATTTCTTCCTGTTGTCTGTTATAGTAGTCAGCATTTCAGCATTTGCTGGGGTTAACTCACATATCTTATACTCACAGTTTTATTGGTCTTTTTCTCAGATAGTTACCAACATAGGCCTAGGAGATAAGTGCTTGTAATTGAGAGGTGGGACTGAGCCAGGATACATGAGAGGGCAGTTGTGCTGCCTAGCACTCGTGCTAACAAATTGTGTGACACTGCTTCCCCTTTCTCCTGTCTGATCTCCGGGTAGATGAGGAGAGTTCCTCTGGGTCCTGGTTCTAGAAGTGTGTGTGTACGAGAAGTAGTGAGGTGGAAGAAGCTAGACTAAATTCCAAAATGAATATAAGAGAGTGTGGTAAATTCTACAGGAAGTGAAAGTAGGTGACTTATGCTGTCAGTGTTCAGAGAGGTAATGTGAAAGCACTGGAGGTAATGTGAAAGAGGGCACAGTAAAATGAATGCCCTCTTACACTAGATGCACCTCCTTTCTGGTGGCACAGCCGGAAGCCTTTACCAGACTCTTCCAGGACAGTCAAAGACATTTTCCTGCAGAAGTCAGAGGCTCAGTGAGGCTTCTGCTCCTGATGATCTGGGATCCTTATTCTGCGGCCTTGAGAGAACTCAGACTCCTTCCTGCCATGTCCTTTCCTTAGCATTTGCCTCCTTAAGCCTCTTTAAGGTTTCAGACCTTGAATGCTACTTTCCTAGTCCATGTCAGTGTTTTTCATCAGAGGTCACTCTTACATATGTCTTTTTTCAATTTAGTAGCTTTATCAAAACCTGGGGTGGGAGGTATTGCTAGGGAGGTCCTACCTCAGGCAAGGAGGCCTTCTGCTGCCCCACACTCCTTGCCTTTTTTCTCCCTCCTTTGGAGTACTTCATTCTTATTTGTCTAAACCACGATTTGTCAGCATTTGTGAATTTATATCCAATGATGATTAAAGCATTTTCCTTACCCAAAACTAATTTTCATGTTATAAGAAATTCTGGAAAATTAAAGTTTTCTTTTCTTGTTACTTTCGATGGTTTCGTGGCTACATTGATACAGCAGAAATTAATCTGTGTCTTCAGGTAAGAAAGAGATGACATGACGCTCTTGGAAGCTGGTGATGAAAAAGCCTTGGCCCCACCCTTCAGCCTGGAAGGTAGAGCCTTGGGATCATGGTGAGTTCATTGTCTCTGAAGTAGCAGGACTTTCCGTACTTTTCAGATGTGGCAGTCACTGACAATTTTGTAGATGGTTTCAATGAAAACATCTTCTCCCAGTGTAAGAGTTTGGCCATTGGTGGAAGTGGTAGAAGTGTCTAGAGCTTTCCACATCTAGTGTCCCTTTATTCCTGAGCACATGGGAAGACTCAATCTTCCCTAAAAGTAGCTGGAGACCATGTGACTAGGACTGCCCAAATTATGTGACACATGGGCTCTGAGCCAAGCAATGTTTCATTTTCATTCCAAGGCAGTTAAGAGTTTTTCATGATATTTTTTCTTTGTGAGCCTTTTGTTGAAGTGATAGCATTGCAAGACAGGAGGGGCTGGATCTCTGAGACATTAGATGGCTGAGAGCCCTTCTGACTTGCATTGAGATTGCATGAACAAGACATAAGCTTCTATTAAGTGACAGGTACTAAAGAGAAATCCTAACAGACAGAATAGAATTTCTTACCATAGCACAGTATATCCCAACAAATACAGATAATATGGAATGTATAGATGTCACTCAGCTTTTCCTCTGAGAGTCCTGGGTGTCTAACAGATTCCCAAGTTTTGGTGGTCAGAGATGTTTTGGTATTAGCAAAAAGAAAGGCTTTTCTGTACCCTTTACTCATTTCTGTATTTTTTAAGTGGCCATCCTTTCAAGGAGACTAGGTGGTAAGGTGACAGGTACTCGATAGAAACTCCAATAAACAGAATTGGTTAGAAGCATTTGGTAGGATATTTCCCTAACAACCTCCGCCCTCAGCCCCGAGCCCTTGCTCATCTAATTGATATGCTGTTTGGGTGTTTCCATGAGAGGAGAGTGTAGTGCTGAATGCAAATGTCACCATTCCACCTTCCACAGCAATCAAGAACCCTGGCTCTGTTTCCATTAGTAATCACTAAACATAACAATTAAACACATATCACACCAAACTAAAAAATCCCTGCAGGATACTCCGTGTCCATTCTGTTCAAGTCCATTCTGAGTACTGGCAAAGTGGGATTAGTGGTTAAAGGAGTGGGAGAGGGTAAGACCACCCCAAGGATGATTAGGGTAGCAGGAAATTCACAAATTCACATCTTCTGCTCTTGGAAGCTTAAAAGGTGCCTAATACAGCACTTAGTGAATATTTATTGATTAAATGGTGACTATGTGTTAAAAATGAACATTCAATTAGTAGTAGAGATTGTTGTTTAGAAACTCATTATGGCTATGGAGAAAAAGCATGTGAATCCTTGTCAATAACTATCTTCCCTAGTATAGTCCACCCACTTCACAGAGAATGAAAAGATTTTAGATGCTCAACCTACATACACTGTGTGTGACTCACCATGATGATTCAAGTTTAATTCTCAGCCCTATGTTCTCTGGTGATATTACTGTGGATAGGAACATTCCAGCTACAGAGTAGCATCTGGTTACAGCTGCATTCATTTCTTCCAGTGATAGATCTGAACTTCTGGTTGAAGTGCATCTGAGCAGTTCTACTTCCATGTGTTGCTTCTAGAAAATCCCTTTATATAGAAGGAAGCTTGAAAGTAGCACCTCTTTTTAACTAAATGCCACCTCTCAAATCTGACTTTCAGAATTTCACCTTCAATGATGGAGAGTGCCTTCTTGAGCTGATAGCTCTCAGAGAGGGAAGGGTGTATTTTGACTACCTCACAGGAGCTTCAGGAGCTGTCCATGTCTGATCAATGATCTTGCCTCTGGCAGGTGAATGTTCACAGGTTCCTGGGGCTATTATACCAGTTCTTCAGGCAGGTAGGCTGCCAAGGTTTACTTGCCTTATTGAGAAAGGACATAACAAATAAATTCTTTCTACTTTTCTTCTTTCCAAGATGTGGTCCAGGAAGATCCCCATTAGCCTGACTCAGAAGAGCAGTAGCCTGTGTATGAGCTCACTATTCTTGAGAATTTCTTACTCCTTTGTAGTATCTTGTGATGGCCACATTTTCCACTTCTGGGACTTCTTATCAGCTCTTGAAATGTGTGACTAGAAACTGAAGTTATTCTAGCATTGACTATGAAGGCTCAGGATTCCCACAGCTAGGTTTTCTCAAGATGTACATTGGGAAGCTATATGATCAGGTAGAAACATGGGAGTGGGAGTCCAAAGACACAATCTGGGTCAAGTTGTTCACATCTCTGAGTATTATTCTCATCAACTCTAAAAAAGCAAGTGGACTAAAGATGCTTCTAAATACCAGATCCTGTGAGTTGTAAAGAATGCTCACAGTTGGGGAGAAACAATATATTGGCAAACATGTATTTCTGCACTCTTTCCCCATGCTTTCCTAGACTGGTTTGAGAGAGTTTTGAACTCACCTAGTAATTACACCATCTTAATTTCATATTGAAGACACAGTTTCAATGATGTAACCATGAGACTTACACACTAACTTCCAGGCTTCTCCTAACAGAATATATTAATTAATCCAGACAATTTCTGTCAAGCCTCTGTATCACAAAGCAAAGGAGCAAGGTTGGAAATTTTCTGAGAATCTTTTGTTTTTTTTTGTATAGTTGATCTAGTTAATTTGAGAGACCTCAGTGGAATATTTTCATTAATGATTTCAATAACTCTTCTATTTAGATAGTGTTGGTTGGATAGAAATCTATTAAAATTATATAGTTTTGGTCAATTTACCAATGGGAAAGATAAGCACCAAGCATTATTCTAGCTTTTTATTCTTTCTGGAACTGGAACAATTAGAGAAACCATGTCATGAGACTGGGCAAATTAATCAGCTAATCCTGTGCAAATAGTTGTAAAGCAAACCATTAAAAACATTCTCCAAATCAAACAGAGGTTTACTGAGAAACGATGTGTTACAACAGCACAGCTTATGAAATGAAATAGATAAGATATAAAATTTCCATATACAAACTCACTCAGCAAGGACTTTTCCAATGTATATCTCCATTACCTGGATAAAACTGAGAGTTGACCAGTGACTATTAATTCAGATCAAGTAGGAACAATTAGGTCCTCAGGGTACATCCTCACATCTTTGCTCACTTCAGGTTCATAAGTTTAGATTTTTCTTTTTCTTTTTTTTAAAAGATTTTATTTATATATTTTTAGAGAGAGGGTAAAGGAGGGAGAAAAACAGGGAGTGAAACATCAATGAGTTGCTGCCTTTCGCATGCTCTATACTGGGGACCTGACTAGGAATCGAACCAGAGACACTTTGTTTCACAGGCTGGCACTCAACCCACTGAGCCACACCAGTCAGGGCCAGCTTTTTCTTTTATATTTCCATGTTTTGACCCATAGTAAAGGCTGAGTACACCATTTTGGCAAAGGAATCTGAAAGAGCTCCTATTGTAGATTCTGAATTTTTTTTATCATAGACATGATTTAGTTTTAACTTTGATCACAATCTCATTGGTCAAACTTTTAAAAATGGAACATACTTTTGCTTGAAAAGTTGATTTATGAATTCACGTTACTGAGGTACTTTACAAACTTTGGCTAATTTATATACTTTACCCCAAAGTTAAAATTCTGTCATTCTCATTAGCCTTCTCACAAAATATGCCTTTAAACCAAATTTTATGAGGATCCAAGACCAGCCAGGAAACTCTAATACCCAGGAAAGTCTAGGTATTAGAACAGCAAATCTTTAGCTGTTTTGTAAAGGACATTGCTAAACTCCTAGGTTGGAAGGTGTCCTGATCTACCTAATTCTATTTATGAAATTGCATATGTGTTTTGAAACTCTATATAGAACCAGCTCATTCAGTGAGAGATGGGAACCATATGTGTGTCTAAGGTTCATATGTTTGGGCTTGGAGAACCTTAGATTTTGTTTTGATTTCTAACTCAGCATTATTTTCAGATTTGAAGGCATCCTGGGTACATCCTTGACTCTCTATGTCATGTGGCAGTGTTTTTATTATCTATTATTCTTCACCTTAGATAAATCCAATTTCCACATGCTTGGAAAACTGTGTAGCCTTTCATTCTCAAAAGGTTGTTCTAAGTAAAAAAAAAAGGATTTGAAGTAAACATGTGGAAAACTCAGGCTCACAATCTTATACTTGGGTAAATCATGTTTTGTTTTTGTTTATTTGAATCTATTAGGTCATCTTCTCCCTTGATCCATTGTTTCTGTTGTTTAGTGGGGACTTTGGCTTTTACTGCACATATACCCAAGATTTGTGGGCAGAGTCAGTGTGAAGATGGATGGCTGTCTACCAAATGTATTTTCCCACTCCTTCAAGATAATAATCTAATTGTAGCCAGGCATGTGGCCTCTCAGCTAGGGACTATGTTTTAAGCCTCACTTGCTGGCATGTATTTAATCCTTGCCGATAAAACGTGAGCAGAAATGATAGGAGACATTTCTAGGCCTACACACAGCCTTACTCTTTGTTTTCTACTAAAATACAGAACAGCTTATAGTCATCTTTGAACATGTAGGTGATGGCAATGTCCTGGAGGATGGTGGAGAACCTGGGTGAAGGAAACAGAAATCCTTTAATGTGTGCAAGGAGCATAGCTGCTTGTTGGCCCACCCTGGACTACTAGGCTAGAGAAAAAAAAATCAAGTTTCTTTGTCCTTAAAATTAGTTTTGTACCTAAAATCATGTGTAGACCTCAGGGCTCATGTGCCATAATTAGAAGAAAAGAAATCCTTTTCAGCACAGAACCAAAAGAATCTTAGGCTGTGCTGCTCTGTGTTCAACAGGAAATCTGTTTTCTGAACAAAAAAATATATTAATCCATTCAGGAAAAAATGGCTAGTCTGGTTCCTTGGCCTTAAGTTATTTAGACTCAGAAGGAATGTTTATTCAACACAAAACCCTTCTCTTTATCTCCTTTGTCATGTGGCCACTTAAATCTCTACTCATGAAATTTTTAAAAATTAGGTTAATGACAGAGGTAATCACTGTTTAGAAGTGTCTTTTTAGTAAGAATGTAGATACATAAAAATGTGGAAGTCAGTGCATTAGGTTTTTATGAAGGATGTTGGTCAGGGAGCTCACCTCTCCAGGGCACAGGCTTTGGCGGGCCACCCCTGGGCTTTGGCAAGTGATATTCAAAGTGGCTGTGGTCTATGATTTGACCTGGCTTAGCCTCAATTTCTAAACTATAAAATGGCAATAATGATACCTACCTCATTCATTTTTATGCTTGATAGATTATAGAAATAGTATCTCTGTGTTATCTGACATAGTAAACAATGATTTATGTTCACTGGTAGATGGCAGCTTCTTACAGGTTCCCGTTGCTCATGGCAGTTACCAGGTGCGGGCTGTGGGGGTTGAGAGGAAGATCCCTGTGTCTGTGAGAGTGAGTGAGGTGCAGCTGGACTTTCAAATGGGCTTGCCTTTAATTTATTTAAGATTCGGAAGAAAAAAGATGTGCCAAGGCTTTGATAGACTTTTAAAAGTTAAGTTTTAAAACACAACAGAAAAACATGTTCCATATAATTTTGCCTTTTCACATTATTCCAGGATTTATATTTGATTGATATGATGTAGTTCAGGAAACTCTTTGAATAAACAAATACATTGTTCAGTGGGACTGTCAGCAGTGCTTGTATGATATTTATAATGTTATTGAATGTTGAAAAAGAGCACTGTTTAGTTGTTTCATAGACAGATTCCGTATGTCTTTCTTTTCCACATTGTATGGTTTAATATAATGGTGCAGTGGAGGGAAAAGCTTGATAAGTAGTTAGAAACAATAACTTATAATGATAAAGACAGTTATGGCTGTGATAAAATTTCAGTTTAGTCTTCCATGTACTTTGATTTTGAAGGCAAATCATCACGACCAGGATTAAGCCTATGTTAAAGCTGTTTTAGAAGTCATTTTCAATTACAGTCTCTACACCATCTGAGAATCCAAGAATCATATCTTTGGCCTGAAATGATGTCAGGTGTGGTTTCAGGAAATCAGTTGATTGAGAAGTTTGGCAATATTGAAATGAGCATCCTCAGAATATAGTGGGCTCAGCCCTGGCTGTTGTGGCTTAGTGGACTGAGTGCTGGCCTGCCAACCAAAGAGTCACTGGTTCAATTCCCAGTCTAGGGCACATACCTGGGTTGTGGGCCACTACCCCATAGGGGGCATGCAAGAGGCAACCACACATTAATGTTTCTCTGCCTTTCTTCCTCCCTCCCTTCCCCTCTCTAAAAATAAGTAAATAAAATCTTTAATAAAGAAGAATATAGTGGGCTCAATGATTGATTCCAGCAGTTAAGTGATCAGATAGAAAAGTTCATGATAAATTTACTACAGTGATCAGACTCAATTAAAAAGTTGAACAAAATGAATGGATGGCAGGGCCCAGTTTTTTAGTTTTATGTAGATATTTTTGCTTCTGAAGCCTGTCATTTTTATAAATTCATATGTGAAATAGTTGTGTATATATGCAGAAATATATAGCTGAGGCAATTATTCATGGAATTGAACTTCTTATAATTTATATTATTCAAATTAGTAAGTAAAAATCGAGGTCTGAATTATCTAAGTACAGAAATGAGTATATGAATTTGCAAATCTATAAGTATATATACAGTGTAGCCTATGATTAATTTATTCATCCAGTAAGACTAAGACAAATTTGTAGGTGTATCATCCATGGAGCAATTGGTTTCTTTGGCTCTGTGGTCACCATCCGTATCTTAAACCTGACCAACTATATTGTGCATTTTTGTCATTTGGCTTAGGAGAAACAGGAGAGAGAGCGAGAGAGCTGCATTGGTGCATTGTAATTATTCTTACAGGTAAGACAACTGGAATTATATGCACTTCTAATATAAATCAAGAATGCCACCATCCTATACGAAGGTTACATCTCTCAGGTTTTCTCATATATCCCAGGCTACATTTTTTGCATCTCTTATCTCTTAAATGTGGAGTGCCATTAAGATAGCTTATGGGCCATTGAAATTTTTTCATTAGACTTCTGTCATAGGAAATTGCATCTATTTCTGTGTTTTCCCTTTCCTTTATTCTGCATACCTGCACCTTCCAGTGCTTAACTTTTCCCTGAACTTCAGATGCTGTTTTAGCTTCACTTATTTATTAACATTTTCATTTAAATGTCTCAGGGTCCTTCACATTCAAAATGTTTAAATCTAACTTTATTATTTCATCTTAACCTCTCCCTTCTAAATCTCCATCTCTGACAGGGCTCTCTCTATCTAGGTGCCCAAGATTACCCTTTTCTCCAATCCTCCCCACATTCAATCAATCATCAGCAAAATCTCCATCTCCTCTGGAATCACTTTATTTCATGCCACCATCATTTCCCCACTGACCTCCTCCAAATTTCCCCTGTTTCCTCCTGCTGGAAAATTCATGCAATTCTCCTGCCTACACTTTGCCTTCATTGCATTTATCTTAGGTTGTGGTCAAATATTTGTGTGCCTATGTGATTCTTATCTCTTTTTGTAAATTTAAGGTCCATGAAAGAATGAACTGGACCCATTTTGGTTCACATTGTCTGATGATCTAGCATATTGTAGAAGTTAAGTTCAAATTTATTGAATGAATACTTGAATCAATCTTTCTTCCTGCTACAGCTTCATTATCCATCTCCCTTGGGTCTTCCTCTTCTCTACTCCATTTGCCATGTTGCAAAACAGAATGAACAATTTAAAATACATCTCAGCAAGCCATATTTCTGCATATCCTTCAATGCATGGTAAAGTCTAAACCTCTCTACATATCTCAGCCTTTCATGATTTGATCCTCACCAATGTCTCCAGTTTCATTTGTTTTATTTTTGCTGCTTGTCTCCTTCCTGTCTCTTATTACATCTTTCTACTCTCCTAGCCTTGGTAAATTCACCTTATTTTCCAGGTTTCAACTTAAATGTCATTTGTCAGGAATCTTTTTGTGACCCTCTAAGATGTTTCATGACTACTTTTTGTGCCTCCACAGTAATGGGTATGTGTAATAGGACACTAAATTATATCATAGAACTGCTCAGTGTCTCTCTCTCCACCATACTCTTGAGGGTAAAGTCCAGTGCTTGGGAAAATTAGCTTATTACCAGATATGATTAAGTGACTGAAGGATGAATTCTAAGCTCATAGTGATAGGATGCATGGTGTTTCTGTGGCCCAGACCCCTGTCTCAGAGTGATGGTGAATTAGGATTATGTAGACTAATGATCACCTTGGGTCAGTGGGACCTAGAAAGGTTCCTCTCATCTTAACTGGAAACTCCTGATTCTGTTGAGACACCCACTTTAATAATTAATGAGAGAGAAGGTGAGGAGTAAGGGGAAAGTAATAAGTATACAATGAGGAAGGAGGAGTGAGGGTGGAGACTAGATAAAAAATATACAACAACAGCACAAAAGACAGAAATAAAGAGCTAGTGGTGTTATCACTCATGATCGTCTGAGTGATTTATGATTTAAAATGTTTCATAGTGACAACATTACTGTGTGATGGAGTCCCCTGACTTTGTTTCACTGGGATGTAATTGCTATATAGAAATGACAAAGTTCTACCACAATCAAAGAGCCAGGTTCTGAGAGATCCAATATAGTGGAGGAATAAATGGAAGCTACACTAACCTCCTACCAGGACCAATCTGGAATTACGACTAAATTATAGAGAAATCACCCACAATAACCAATAGAACAATAGGTGAAGAGAAGCCTTATAACTAGGCACAGACAGAAGAAACTGCTACATCACAACATGAGTGGTACAGAGTGTGGAGGAGGCATGAGAGGGCTGGCCTGCCTCCCATGGGCAACAGCTGAAGTGATGCAGGCAAATTCAGAGGCTGGGGGGTTCCCCCTGAGAAGTGAGGAATCTAAACTCCAAGCTGTGTTCCCCAGCCTATAGCACAAGGGCTGGGAAAGAAATTCAGATAACATCCAGGTGTGAAAAGCAGTAGAGCTTCTGCCTGCCAGAGAGAGACAGCTAGAGTCACAGAGAGCCTTTTGAAGGGTCCATGCATAAAATTTCATTTGCAGCCACTTATCTTGGGCTCCAGCAAAGGGGGGATGGAGTGGACTAGAGATGCTGGAGGAGAGTCTGGGGATGGTGGCTTTGGAGAGAGAACTGAGGGAGCAGCTGTCAGGATCCCTGTGCTGACATAGTGCAGGAGCCATCTTGTTCAGGCAGAGCAGTCCCTCCAAGTGGTATCAGCCTGAGGGGAAGCAATAGCCCCACACACGAGAATTACTTTGCCCAACCCTGTGGTTCTTAAGCCTGACTGTTTATTACAGATCGACTAGATTAACAACTGAAAGAGATAGCCACAGCATGTGGATCTCTGGCAGCTTCAATCCAGCTGCCTAGGGTAGACTGGTACACCATCCGACATCTCCAGAGGCAGCTACAGAAAGAGAAAACAGTGAGACAAATTTTGCCACAGTCTTATTCTGATTTGTGTTATTTTCTCTCCTGTATAGCTTTTGAACATCCATTTCCTGTTATTATAGTTTATTTCAGATCTCATATTTTGCTCCTCCCTTCTCTTACTCCATTTCACCTTCTTCTGTCCTCTTCTTATTTGTGTTAAAAATTTTATTTTCTCTCTTGCTATGAATTGTTTCCATTACACACTGTGACTACATCCCCCTCCAGCCTCTCAAACCCATTTGTCTTGTCATCAGTCATCTGACATTATGTTTCCCATTCTTAAAATACTCTCATTCTCTCACCATCGTTATCAGCCTTTGCTCATTGGTTGTGGATATGGTGGTTGTTGTTGCATTTCTCCCATTTTATTTCTAGATCTTCACTATTTTTCTATTTCAAATCTCAAATTTTACTGTCTGCCTTGCCTACTACTTTTTGCCTTCTTTCTACCCTTTGTTTTTTATTTTAAATTTTAACTTTTCCTGTCTTAGCTTGATTTTTATTCTTCACTATTACTGTATTCCTTCTCAAAAATCACTTCTCTTTTCTCCAGACATCTCTTAAGCTTTTCTTTCTTTTTCCCCCTTAATCCCCTCCCACATATATTAATCTTTGCTCATTGGTATTGGTAGTACTGTGGTGGATCCTTTCATAAAAAATATATTTTATTGATTATGCTATTACAGTTGTCCCATTTCCCTCCCTTTATTCCCCTCTGCCCTGCATACCTCCTCCCACCCACATTCCCCCCTTTAGTTCATGTCCATGGGTCAT
>PVIA01017954.1:0-14168 GCA_004024845.1 Tonatia bakeri
CTGAGCCCGAGAGCTTTGTCCATCACAAGCGGATCAGCAACTTCAGGAGCCAGAGGCTCCCCACGTCACGCTGAGCGGCGGCCGCGTGTGTCCGCGTGTCCAGCCCGTGCGGCGAGCCGAGGCCCACAGACGCTGCGTGGAGCGGAGACACACGCGGACTTCCAGCGGAAGAAAACAACGAGAAGGCGGCCGGCCGCCCAGACCCCGGCGCTCCCGTGACAGCAGCTCTCCCTCAACAGCCTCCAGTGTCTAACATATTGAAGCAGTTCATCTTCCTCCGGCAGACCTAATACGGCTGCCAGGTGCGAGGCCGGCTCCATACTTCATGCCGGCCCGGCCCGCACGCTCTCCGGGGCCACGGCCGCCCGCCGCCCGCTTATTGCCGTCATCAATAACCCGGCCCGCACCCTTCATCCCTCAGCCTCCCCGGTCCCTTCGCCGTCTAATAACGGCGCCGCACCGTGGTCACTGATCAATACGCCGGGCCTGTTCCCTTGGCTCCGAGCACCCTGCTGAGGGCACGTGACGCGGGGACAGACATGACGGGCCTGGACCGCGTCCAGGGACCAGACGCGGGTCTGGGAGAGTTCCTGGTGGGGCCAATTTACACGGAAAACCCACTCCCACTCTGGGGACCAATCTGTTCCGCTGCTCACGGGCCATGATACTCGGAGACGAACACGGACCTTCGTGGGTGTGACGCCAGCCGAGCATCAGTTTAAGGAATTATATTTTCACACGTGTCTAAATATCGATGAGCTAGGAGGCAAATTCCAATACTGTTTTTTTTTCAAAAGGCTTGTGAATATGCAACAATCCCAGTTCCAATTTGGAGCTTTGATCTTTTTTTGACATTCAATATCATTTGCACAGTTTCAGGTGTACGGTCCAGTGGTTAGACATTTACACAGTTTACGGAGTGACCCCCCGATGAGTCTACCACCTGCCTGATACCATCCGTAGTTATTCCAACGTCACTGACTGCATTTCCTGTGCTGTAATCGACACCCCAGTGACTGTTCTGTAACCACCAATTTGTACTTCTTAACCCCTCTGTGCCCAGCCCCCAAACCCTGCTCACCTACATGTTTACGCTGTGACACCGGGGCAACCAGCTCCCCCCGTCCACGGGGAACGCTCACTAGCGTAGTCGGCCTGCTTCCGGGCCCACGTGGAGCCGCCAGGGGACCCGGGGCCGTCTCGCCTACAGTGTGGTCAGGTGCCCTCGACACGCGGCTTCAGCGGCCACAACAGCAGCTCTGCAGGGACGCCTGTGACGAAACACCACCGTCGAGTCAAGCGGCTCTTCCTCGTGCCGTGGACGCAGGGGAGCAAGGACAGAGGGACGTGACGCCCGGGAGGGTCAGAGCCTACGGCTGCGGCGGTTCTGAGCTCGGGAACACACTCCAGAATTCCACAGCAGATTCTGGCAATGCGGACGGGGTGCCCCCCAGGCCGACCCCGTGTCTGGGGCCGTGTGCGCACAGGTGACGGAGTGACGAGCCAGTGTGAATGTCCCAGTGTCACGGAGAAGGAGATCGGTCGGAAGGCAGGACGCACAGGCAGAGCGGAGGGAGGGCGGCGCCTGTGCCCGATTTCCGGTCCGAGAGCCACACCGCTGGCCGGCTGCCCGGGGAGGCGCCGCCGTCCTCGCTGGGGCGTGACGAAGGCCGCTGCCAACCTGGGCCCCCCTCTGGTTGGCACTGGGTCTGAGTTTTGGTAGCGGGAGGCATTTCTAGCTTCGTCACGTTCTCAGCGTCTGTGAACTGTAGTCCGATCTTTCTGCGACTTTTTACAGGACTTTTAAAAGCACCAGCTCTCTCTGCGGCCTCTCCGGCTCCAAGCCCGGCACCGACGGCCCACGGGGGGCCCAGGAGGCGCGCAGTGGCCCCAGACCGTGGACGGCCGGAAAGACGCAGGCCTGCCTGTGTCTCTGTTTCAGATCCACCGGGCTTCTCGTAGCCTGTTTGCTCATTTTGGGACTAGCTATGAAAAAAATTAATGTCTACAAATACAGGAAATACCTAAAATGATATCGAGACCCTCGATTGTAAATGCTGCAGGTTTCACACGGAAGAAAAGTGAATGAAAGGGGAACGCCGCCTCCTCCGCGTGGGCCACGCTCCTCGGTCGTGACCTTGTTATCCACACGAGGAGGTGAAACCCTCCCCTGAGCTTCGCTGCCCCCCGCACGGTTCCCCAGAGCTGAGGAAGGAAGACCCTCCCCTCGGCCAGAAGATAAGAAGGCGTCACGTGTCACAGCGCCAGCAAATGGGCAGTGACAGTAAAGAGAGGCCCCTGCAGAAGCCCCTCGAGTCTGAGTTTGGGTTCAGTGTCAGTGGACAAAATAATTCGAATTTGACGCGTGCTGCAGAGATCTCTGATTAGACGCGGGATTTGCGTTCTTGGCCTACGGAGGCCTCCTTTCAGAACGGTACTGTGACCGAAATGAGGGTCGTAAGAGTACTCAAATATTTTTTAGCGTTAAATACATAGGATGGATTTAAGCACAGCAGGGATCTTTTTTCCGGCAGGGTCTGTTTACATGTTGATGGGAAATGTTTAATGTCTCGTAAGCCTTCCCTGGTTTCCTCAAATTTGACTCCTCAGATATGCTGGGGGCGCAAGTGGCTCGGACAGACGACCAGGGGCGGGAGGCCCGGGCCCCACCTCCCAGGGACAAGGGAGGGATGCTCCCCTCCCCCTGCTCACTGCACCGCCGGGTTCGGCGCCTGAGGCCAACAGGGCACGGCTGCACCCTTCCCGGCGGGTCTGTCACCAGATCACGCCCCTGACTGCCTCCGGCTCAGGCGGGGGCCAGGCCTCCTCCAGCCGTCTGTGATGGGTGGAAAACACCACAGGATTCAGAGTCGTTCTGTTTGGTTTTTACCATCGCAGCCATTTCTAGTTAGGTTTGTTGGGGTGACCTCGGTTAATGCAGTTACGTCAGGTTTGGGGTCCCACTCTACAACAGGACAGCTGTCCATTGCGCTGTGCACCACCCCCAAGTCAAGGCTCTCCTGCCACAGTTTCCCCCTTTGTCCTCTTCTACCTGCCCCCCCCCCATGAGATGAGGAAGGACGGGCCATTCCCCACTGTTGCCTGCCGGCCTGAGGACAAGAAACCGGGGCCTCTAACGTTTCTGGATAAACCAGGGCGGCTGGGGCTCCTGTTGACAGAGAGGAGCAGGCACAGGTGTCGGGACCCCGGACCTCCTCGGCCACCGACCCGCCCGCTTCGCAGGGTGACGGCAGGACCTCCTGCACATCCACCTCCCCTTCCGCTGCGTCGTCCGTCGGCAACAGTTCCACACTCGAGACAACGTTTAAAGGTGTCCCCGCTCAGCGTCCCCACGGTTCTGGGTTCTGGGGCCGCTGTTGCTTTTAGGCGTTGGAAACCGCTGCCCCGAGTGGCAGCTCCCGGGACAGCTCTGCAGGACCCCCGCCACCGGCCAGCGGTTCCGCCCCCGCCGCTGTCAGAACAAATGTCACAGAGGTGGGGGGTGGGGGGAGACTCGCCATGGCCACCCTGGGTGCAAGCGCTCGCCAGCCCTCTCCGGCCGGTTCTGAAGCAGCAAGGACGCACTGGACTCGGGTCGGGGGTTTGCTGAGCCCCCACCATCCCCACGGCAGGCGTGATGCGTGGGGAAGCTGGGTTCCCCATCCTGGGCCGCCCCCCACACCCTCCCTAGGACGGGTCCTCCCGACAGCCCTGCTCTGCCTCCCGATAAACCACTATCTGATTAGCAACATAATTATTCCAATTGCCACCACATTCTGCATGGAGTTAAGTGGGTTTCTTTAAAAACAAGACGTTGTTAATTTTCTCTTAGAACATCTGTGGCCCATTTACAAAACTGCTAGATTAAGGCAATATCGTTTTAAATCACTTTCTCTGTCACCTTCCCAGCCTCCAGGAGCGGCAGCAAACCGCGGACTCGGGGGCTGGGATTCCCCAGCCCCGCGTGAGCGTTCCGCCCGGCCGGCCGTCGGAAGTGTGTGCGGCCGGATTTCCTCCTTAGCTGCTTTCAGGCAGCATCAAAAGCAACAACCCAACATTTGTTTTTAAAAATAGCTGTTTTTTTAAGGGACTGGGCTAGAAACCCTCACCTTGGGAAGCGACGGTGACCTGGCTGTCTCCCTTCAACTCAGACGGACGTTGGGCTGTGCTGCGCCCCTGTCCCCCGAGCCGGCTTCGACCGGCGCCCGCTGGGTTCAGTCCCGTTAACAGCGGTCCATGGCCTCGTAGCGGGGCAGCGGCCCCCGTCCTGCACGCCCTGTCCCTGCTGAGCCCACGCTGGTGAAAGACCGAGGGGTTTTATTTGTAGTTTCTCCAACAAAACCAGCGATGAGCTCCGTGTCACTCTCGTTTCGGTGACAGAATCTGAACGTGGGGAGGGTCTGGTCCAAGCTGGCGTTTTGCCGGCGGTTTAATCAGCGGACGTGTGCACACACGTGTTTCGCGTGCTCAGCATGTACCAGGCGTGTGCAGACCTCGGCTGGAGAGAGCGGGAGCACTGCACGCATTTTGAACGAGGAACAGGGAGTCCGCTCCCCACACAGGGCGCGCAGTGGGGCCAGCAGAGCGCATCACACGGCCGTGCTATGGACGGAGTTCGAACGGTCCGTGACGTCTCGCGTGGGGAAGGGGCGCGAGGCAGCCCGGCCGCAGCCCCGCAGTTAAGGACGCGTCACTTCGTGAGCAGCAGTGACCGCGGGCTCCTCGGCGGTGCCGCCCCACGGGGCGCTATCAGAACAGGACTCGGCTGCGCTGGGCTGAGTCGAGAGGCTGCTGGGAACGGTGCTTCCGGCCCCGCAGGGCCGCCGAGAGAGCGGCCTGGCCTTCTGCCTGCGTGTGAGGCCCGAAGGTCCCGGGGGAAGAGAGCTGTCCCAGGTGTGAGGGCCACACGCCTCGATGTCACCCACGGAAACGGCCGTTCAGTCCAAGGACGCCTCCACATTTTGTGCTTAAATCAGCTTGTGGGAAGCAGATGCTAATCTTTCCCTGGTCAGAAACGGGGTTTTCAGCGAAGCAGACGGGTCCTGCAGCCGCCCCCCCCGTCTCCAGAGTCTCCGTGCTCTGCACTTCTGTCACAGCCAAGGTCGGCGTCACCCTATCGACCTCGGCGGCTTTGGCAACAGGTCTTTGAAATGCCCGAGGCCAGGCTGGCCAAACTCACCAGATTAAATACTGGTTTTGCCCACATAACCCCGGGAGGGTCGCCGATCACGGCAACCAGAGTCTTCAGACTGTCACCACGTGGGCGGGGCTGTGAGGAACGAGCCCGGGCTGGAACTCTGTGCCCTTGGCACCCGTCGGGGGCTCAGATGTCCCGACCTCTGCCCACCGGCCGTGACACCGGCGGTGCCCTCCCAGCGAGCTGGACAGCATCCCCTCGGGCGGGGAGCTCGGCATAAACTGTGGTGATATTTAGCATCCGAGTCGTAGATGCCCGCCGCTCCCGGGACCCCACACTGTGCTCCACATGGAGGGGGCTTCCCCCAGCCGCCGCCCCTAAAACACCTTCAGTTAAATGCCGGCCTGGACGGCCCTTCTGCCGGCTGACGGACAGGCCGGTGGCGACGGGGGTCGCTGCGGGTTCCACGTACTCGCCCTTCACCACCGGCTCTGCCGAGGAACTTCCACACTGCTCCTCCTCAGCTGCCGTAATGAACCCGATAAATAACGCGTCATGTCTGCCATCCGGAATGGACATTAATTTCAGAACAAAACATTAATCAATTTGAATTTATGTTCTAATGCAGACACAATCAATTTGAACTTCCTATGACAATCAGCAAAGCGTTTGCTGCATCCCTAAAGCACGCGGACCCATCGGTCACACCCGCACGCGTGATGCTAACGCCGCCCCTCCCCCGGCGGCCGCAGCCCCGCGGGTTGCTCAATGCGAACACGGGGAATCAATTAATATAAATTATACATGCACAGGAAGATGGGCTAATATCATAAGTTAATTTAATTAATTGTGTTTGATTAAACGAGGGCCTTTCATTAGCCCACTTAGCCGTGAACCCAACATACATCACCGTGCCCCTTCCCCGGGCTCCGCCACCCAGACGCGGGCTGACATCAGGGCGCGTGCAAATCACGGCCTCGGCCGCGCAGACCTCGCTGCGCAATTAAAACTCAGCGAGCTGCCGCCACTTCAGCCGGAGAGAAAACGGCCCGGCGCCCTCGCTGCGGCCGCTCAGAGGGAAGACGGCGGGGCTCAGACGGAGGTGCACAGACAGTGGTGATTAAAAATTAAAGGGGGGGAGGGCTGCGGCTAACGGCGGCGAGGTGGAAAGAGGCCCGAGGCCCCGCTCCTTCGACACGAATCAGACCGTGCACACGGGCGCGGGGTCACCCTGAGCCCCGGCTCCCGGGCGCCCGGCGTGGGGAGCGTGTCCCGGAGTCAGGGAGCTCAGAGCTTTCCGGGGTGCATGGGGGGGCTGAACCAGAGGGGACTCTCCAGGAGCAGATGACACTGGAGGGCAATGCTCGCCAAAGCGGCTTCTGTCACCTGCCTGTCACGACCAGGGCGGCGCGTGGGGTCCTGTCCGGCCCACGCGCGTCTGGACAGCCGCCGTGGCTCAGAGGCAGCCTGACATCAGGTATCACGCCGCGGCCGGACAGGCGTCGGCTCGCTCCCTGCCACTCACCCCGCTGCCCAGGGCTGCACTCATTAAATGGATTTTCCTCCGGACGCCGCGGCAGAGCCTTGACATAAAATACAGGCGTGTCTGAGGGACGTTATTCATCCTCCCCGGTTCGATGCGCAGCCTGGCAGGGACGGCGCTAACTCACGGCCCGAGTGTGGCGAACCACACCGCCGCCTCTCGGAGCGGGAACCGTGGCCTCTGCAGTGCGGCCCCGAGAGAAGCAGCAAGACCGGAGCCGTGCCCGTGGGGGAGGGTGTGGCTCGGGCTGCGGCCATGGGAGTCCCGAGAAAGGCAGAACTGGGGGAGTCACGCGGGGGGCTCAGCACACGACAAATAAGAGCGTCCCCGAAATCCAGGCTGAGGTCGTTACTTTTTCACATTTGCAGAGAGTTGTCTCAGTGGCTCACTGCATTTGGGGTATTCGGATACAGTGTCAGCGGCAAATGCAGGGACCCTGACTCCGGTGTCCGTGTTATTTTTAGCAGCAATATTTACACACAGAGTCCCCGACAGGTGGCGGTGCCTTGCAGAGAGGGCGGTGTTTCAGCGGCCTGGGGCAGTCCGCCGTCAGACGTCTGCCACCCAGAGCCACAACCGGGGGAAACCTCGTGTAACCTCAGGCAAGTCCCGTTGTCCTTGGCGTGGCCTCACGGAGGTGGGTGTGCAAATCCTGGCGCTTTGCTCCCAGGGCTGTTGGAGGTTTAAGTCAGGGCCCCAGGGCCTGGGACACCATGAGCCCCGAGGGAGGGCTCGCTCAGATCGCCGCCGCCGCCGTCATTATCCGCATCATGTCTGCCTGTCGGCGCAGATTGCACAGCCTCGGTCACTCCGGCCAAGGTCAGGGTTGTCGTCCCGTGGCTCCGGACAGCAGCGTTCCCTCGTCACCTGGTGCACAGACCGCCCGCCCAGCACGCTCTGCGCCCAGTCAGGCCCCCTCCATGGGTTCCTCCAACCCGGCTGGAGGCTCCCAGGTTTGGTTTTCCGGGGGCAGGTGGCGGAGGGGCCGGGCCTCGGACCACGAGCGCAGGGGCAGCGCGCTGCCCCTGTGTCTGCTCGAGTCCCAGGGGCCGGACGGAGCCCCCTGGGCGGGCAGCAGGCCGGGAGGAGGGACAAGGACGAGAACGCTGCCGCACGGCCGTCCTCCGGCCGCACCAGGAAAACGGACGAGGTGAGTGACGAACGCGTCAGTTACTTGGGCTCTGGAGCCCCGGACCCCGCGTCCCGAGGGGTCCTGCGCGGCCACACCCTCCGCAGAAAGCCGGGCCTACACCAGGTTCCTAGCCTCGGAATGGAATCCTTCTGAGTAAAAAGAATACACTGACGCCTGAACGAATGAACAAACAAATGAAAACACTCACGGTCACTATTCCGGTCCTCTGGTTACGGAAGGTCACAGGACTGAGGTTACACGGGACCTCCTTGGAGACGCAGCCTCCGGTGAGAACCGGGCCCTGCCGCTGGCACCCTCGGGCGCACTGTCAGTGAGACGGTTCAGAGGCAGCCCTCCTCCAGGGCCCCTTCCCCAGGTGCGGCCTCCTCCGTCCCTCCTCAGTGCCACTCCCCTGCAGTGACCTGCCGACCCCACCACGCTTCGGCATCCAGACGCTGAGGGACTCTCCCACGGCCCGGGCAGCAGTGCCGCCCCTGCCTGCTGGTCCGGAGGAGTCGCTGGGGAAGACACAGACGCCCGGGTGGCGACTGGTGGGTGCTCCCGAGGAAGGACACTAGCAGGAACACGCCCGAGTGTGGAAGGTGCAGGAGCTCGCCCGCACGTCTGGCCCGAGGGCCTGGAAGCTTCTCTCCAGCGACGACCGGCACAGGTTTCCGCCCAGAAGGAAGGCAGCGGGAACCCAGATACGATCGCTGGATGGAGCCCTAAGATGAAGATTCTCGAGTGTGGAACAGACGCGGTGCTCCGGGGGAGAAGAGCCTTTGTCAGGTCCTGCGGCCTGACACAGAACTTAAATAGACGGCGATGCAAATGAGCACATGGTTCCGCGCCCAAGACATAAGGGAGAGGGCGGTTAGTGTGGCGCTGAGCTGGTGTGCAGGGGAACGGAGGTGTGCGAGGTGTGTGCGTGCGGATCGCCCTCATCCTGGTGGAGCTGCTGCACACTCGACGTGGAAGGTTCAATGACCTCGGAGCTCCTGCGGCCGCCCAGTTTGCAGGTGGCCCCTGGGCACACACGGCACCCTAGGGAGCGGCCTCGGGGACCGCTGCCAGGCTGCCTGAGCTCGGAGGCGGGCTACACCCAGACAGACGCTCTGAGCCCGGAGTGCGCCCCCTGCGGTGCCACTTGGGCCCGGCGGGAGAACGCAGCCCAGGGGACAGCAGGCGGCGGAGTTCAGGGCCTGCGTCTTCAGTCCCCGGCTGGGACGCTTGAGTAAGTGGCGTGATGAACATCTCTGATGCTTCCCGCACTCTGCACGAACACCTCAAGCCAACAGCTGACCCAGCGCTCAGGGTGAGGCAGCCCACGGGGCCTCGAGAACCGTGGTTTGCCATTGGCATGTCTGCTGGAGCCTCCTCTTTGGGGGTGGCGGTGGGGGGAGTTATGGTCTAGTGAGCATGAGAAAGGAATGGTCTGCGTAGAGGTTGGGGGGACTCATTGGTCCCTTTTGCGAGCTGGGGGATCTGAGAGATGCTGAGGTAGAGAAATAAACCCCCTGAAGCATCTGTGGGTGGTGCAGTCCTTTCACTCGGAAAAAGCACGTCAAATTTTGCCAACCCAGCGTTTCATGAACACAGTCTGGAAACGTGGGCACGAGGAGTTTCACTTAAATCCTCCCCTTTTGACGGCGCCCAAACTGTTTCCATCTCTAACGTACAGAATGACGAATCCCTGCATCTCCCGTTCCTGCGAAACGTCTTCAGAGACGGCCTTGCCCCCGGTCTCCGTGACGTGTGAGGACTCTCAGCGGTCACTGGGCCAGCCGGCCGACGGGCGGGTGGTGGGGGCTTTTCTCCCCCCCCAGCCGCTGACGGGCCTCTGCAGCCCAGGGTAGGCCGGGCCGGCGCGGGGGACGCTGGGCGGGCTCGGGGGGCGCTGGGCGGGCTGTGGCGGCCTGGGACTGTCTCACCCCCCAACAAGACCTCCCCCACCTCACCCATTTGGGGAACCGGCCTAAACTGCGCCATCGCACCCCTCGGCCCTCACTCTCTCCTTGTTTTTGTTGTTGATCGTTCTGTCACTCATGTCTTTGGAACCCACCTCGGACGTCCCACGCCCTTGGTGACGGAACAATTAGAACCACCCCTTTTCCTTCCTCAGCGGCTCCCGCCGCAGCCTCCAAGGTCTGATGTGCCGTATTTTCATGATCATTTAGCTCAAACGATGTTCTAATTTTTTGAGATTTCTGTTGAACGTAGGGATTTCTTCAGGAGTGTCTCGTTTAATCTCCAAATTGTTGGAGATTTTAGGAGTATTTCACTTTTATCGATTTCGAATATATTTCTGTCACGGTCGGACTGCGTGTAACTTCAATCATGCTAAATGTATTGAACCTTGCTCCGTGACCACGGATGGCCTGCCCCGGGAGCGCCCCACGCACATTTGAAGGCAGCGTGTGCGGGCCACCGCCGTGTGGGGGTCCGTGTGCGCCAGGGGGCCCAGTGGGCTCCCCGCTCTCTCCCTCTCCCTGCTTTCCCTCTGTGTCCATCCACTTGGTGCTGCCCCAGAGGTCACAGCGGCTGTGGGTTCGTTGTCATTTTCATTGTCTGTTTGGCTGGGTTAGGTGTTTTTCTTCATCCTACGATTAGGGTGATTTTGACTCATCTGTCTTCAAGACCGCCGATTCTTTGATCTTCGGTGTTCCCGCTTCTGTCGATGCCACTGAAGTCAACTGCAAAACCGGCCTCTTGCCCGTAGACTCGAGCCCCGGAGCGTGACCTCGATGCTGCAGCTTTCTGTCTCTGGCACCTGCCGGGGAGCCTGGGGAGCCGGCCAGTCCCTGTGGCTGGGTGAGGACCGGCTCCGGTGAAGCATTCCCCTCAGACGGTTAGCAGTCCCCCAGCCGGCGCTTTAACGTGCAGTCACTGGAGTCCGCCCCTCGGATAATCAGTCAGGAGTCGGCAATAATCCCAGAGGAGTTTGCAGTCAGATTTGAGGGTGGCCTCTCTCCTTTCTGGGATTCTCCCTGCCCCCTCGGCGTCTCTGGCTCCGCCCACACCCCACCCCGGCCCTCCAAGCACCCCGCCCGTGCCGAGCTGGAGCTCTCCTGCCCACGAGAAACGTGGGGTGTCCTTTGGGAAGAGAACGCAGCGTGTGCACCTGTTTTCCGCAGTTCTCTTCCCTTAGCGAGAAATTCTCTTTGTTTCTGCTCTTTTGGATAACTGGCATTTTAGTATCTTGTCCTGAGTTTGCAACCGTGTTAGGCAAACGGGTTAACGTAATAGAACTGTCCTGCCACTCCCGGGAGCTGGACGTCACCGGAAGTAGCCTTTGTGTTTGGGGAGTCAAGTGCAGCTGACGGCTGAGGAAGAATAAATGTCTGCACACCCCAAGTCTGCACACACCTCGCCGGCGGCTGCCCGGGCCCAGCGTCTGATGTTCCGCTTGCTCCCCGGGCTTCCTTGACGGGGTTCCGCCCTGTCCTTGACCTCTGCCCTTGCCTTCCGCCCTTGCCCTCTGCCCTCCACCCTCCACCCTGGCACACACCAGAGGTGGGTTGGACAGATGCCCAAGAAGGTGACGGAGGGCTCGTTTAGGACACATGTGACTGGATAGTCATTTCATATATTTTTAGAAGATGTTTTCTACAAAAGCTGGCTGAGAAAGACTCCGTGTGTAGGTGTGTGAGTGTGAGTGTGTGTGTGCGTAACTTTTTAAATCTGCCTTTGCTGTGCCGTCCCTGAAAAGATATTTCCGAAGCTTCTCAGTGAATCCTGAGGAAGTTGACTTTTCACTCCCGGCTGCTCTGGGAGGTGATTTGAGTGTTCGCACCACAGGGTGAGTACGGACAGGGCTGGGGGATCGTGCGACTTGCCAAGTCTGCACAGCTGCTGTTAGGAGCAGAACTTACACGCTGGCTGTCTCACCCCAGAGCCGGGCACAGGAACCGCGGGGCGGCTTGGCCCTCCCCCTGCTCCACGTCATCTAGTCCCTGCACCGCAGTGTCCGAGTCCAGCTGCCCTCAGAAAATGAAAACGCCCTCCATCTCCTTCCCTAGCCACTCAATCAATGCTAGCACTCTGTCTTCTGAATTTATAGCTGTTTTTACAGCCAGCTCAAGTGCATATTGTTTCCACACGGAAACTGGTAGAGGGAAAGAAAGCTAGAAATAAAATCATAGGATATTCTAAAGCAAAGATTTTCTAAACTCACCCCACCCACCCCTGAGAAATTCCCCCAGTGCGGCCAGCGTGTGTGGCCGTGGCCGTGGCCGTGACCCGCGGTCGTGCCCACAGCGTGAGACGTCCGGGCGTGGCCCGCAGAGAAACAACAAGTGCAGGTGTGGCACCTCAGGGTGCGGGCCGGGACACGTCCACAGAACCAGCCCCTGGATCTCTGTGACCTCGGAGGGAGCCCTGAAGGTGAGGGGCACACACCCGGAATTGACGTTTTCCCAAGACGTCCTCTCGTTAGTGCCCAGGCCTCATCAGTGAGGTCCCGAGAGCTGACACCGACCACGGTGCCTGCGAGCAGGGGGGCCACTAGGACGGCAGCGTGCTCCTTTACAAAGAGGGTCCTCCTCTCGGGGACAGGGAGTGCCCGGCGCAGCCTGGGGAAGCGCCGTGGCTCCCGTCGGCCACTCAGCCCATTACTGCTGACCACAGTCCACTCAGAAGGAGGAGGTTTTCCGGGGACCTGGCAAGGAACCCAGTGAGGTTCAAGTTGATTATGCTAAAACCAGTTCAGTTTTTTTTTTAGTGAATTTGATCATTCATTTAACTCTTCAGAAAACTTCTATTCCCTAACAGAGGGTGCTGTTATTTTCCTTGATAAATTTCATATTCCATGGAGATAGAAAACATTAAAAAATGCACCCCTTGTACGCTACGGAGCCCCGTCAAGGGACAGGGTGAAGAATGAAATCACAAGATGGTGAAGTGCGCTCCGTCCACAGTTTCTGAGAGCTTGTGTTTGCCGGCGGGAGTCCGAGGCCGTGGACGGGGGCAGAGGGACAGCGTCCACGGCACGCTGTGGGACGAATGGGGCCACACCAGTGACAGTGCTTGGGAGGGACGGGATCACGCGTCAGAGAGAAAGGACTAGAGGGATGAGGAGGAGTCCTGGACAGAGAAGGGGGGCGTGCCCACCCCAACGGGGCACAAGGGGGTGCTTCTGGGAGTTAACTCTGGCGCCCACAGCCCTCGACCTCCCCTGTCGGGAGGAGGGAGACCTCCGCTCCCGGCCGCAGCCGGGCTCACACCTTCCCCCCCACGCAGGCCGCCGCTCGGACGCGGTGTGCCGTGCGGTAAGGTGGATTCTCTTCACCTGGACTTCACACAAAAATTTCTCGTCGCATCGGGTTCCCGAATTCTGACGTAGCTCGAAGTGAAACAAACGGCCGTTTCTCCGTCGGCTCCTGGGACCGCCTTTGTGACACGGATTGTACTGACGTGTGTTTGTGGTAAGACCCCCAATCTGGAGTAAAGAAATGGGAATATCTTCCCAGTCGAACTCTGTCCTCGGTAAAAACCTTTGCGATGCCTGGATCTATCCCATCGTGACTTTTAATGCAGACACAGTACAGATTCTGAGGCCTCGTTTCCTCATTTTCGCGTGAGCAGCAGGTCACTACACGCAGTGCATCTGCGGCTCTCGTCCCAGGCGTGGGCGTGCGCTGGGCCGCTCTGCGTGTGGATGCGTGTGGACGTGTGGATGTGTGGATGCTGTCGGTGCGTGTGGATGTGTGTGGATGTGTGTCGGTGCGTGTGGATGTGTGCCGTGTGGGTGTGTGTCGGTGCGTGTGGATGTGTGTGGATGCGTGTCGGTGCGTGCAGAGCTACCCGGCCCCGCTGGCTGCGGTCTGTTCGCCGCCCTCCCGCGGGGCACGCGGGCTCGTCCTGACTTTCCCACGAGTGTCACGCAAGGTGACCGTTGCAGCCGATGTGACTCCTGGCCGGACGTATGACCACGGCTGCGTCCTGGGGACTCGGGGAGGACGGACGTGCCGCTCCTCTGGGTGGCCGGTCTGCCTCGGCCAAGCCCTCTCTGTTCCTCCCCGTTCGGTGCTTTCTAACCGAGGACGTAGGTGGTCCCTCGCTGCTGCTTTCCCCAGAGGCTGCTGCGAGAAGCTGGGTGCATGTGCAGGTGCTTGGCCGCCCGGAACTTCTGAAGCGTCCTTAGGCCGGCGCGACGCCCAGTCGAGCACGTGGCTTCGGGCGGGTCACGGACACCAGCGGTCGCTGGAAGTCACTCCAGATTCCGAGTCACCTTTCCTCTAACACGCCTACCAAAAGTTCACACACGTTTTTACACGTGTCTTGCATGCGTGCAGCCGCGAGACACGAAAACTCACTCCGCATTCGGGAGCCCCCGCCACCACACCAGGGCCGGGGGC
>PVIA01017955.1:0-14166 GCA_004024845.1 Tonatia bakeri
CTTATAGCCTGCAAAGTTTCTTTTGAGACATCAGCTGACAGTCTTATAGGAACTTCCCTGTAGGTAACTAACTTCTTTCTCTTGCTGCTTTTAAATTCTCTCTTTATCTTTAAACTTTGGCATTTTAATTATGATGTGTCATGCTGGGTACTCCAGGTGCTCCCTTTGTGTGGGCTGAATACACCCTCCTCTTGTAGTTGAACCTTGATTGTTGTTGGCAGGTCAATGGGAGGGATTTAGCCAGGCCACTCAGGTGTAGGGACTGGCTGTGACCACTGATCACCAACCTCAACCATCCATGGAAGGTCAACTGTGCAGGGGCAGGGTGGTGGTTCTTTGATGTTGTCTGTAGCTGTCCACAGGGTGCGCTGGCTGTGGGGTTTCCTGAGTGATGCAGGCCAAGGTCAGCCCCCACCTGTGCTTTGCCCAGATCTCTCTACCTGAGCCGTAAAGCAACCTGAGATGGCTGCTGTTTGTGCCGGGCTTGGAGATTCCCAGGTAAAGCCAAGCTGTGAGTCTAAACTGGCTGCCACTAGGGCCATGAAGCCAGCTGTTGCTCATTTGACAGGATTTGGGAGCCAAGACCAGCCATTCTTATGGAAAAGCAGCTTGGGTGGGCCTGTAAGTTGGGTGGGGCAGAGCCTCTGGGGATCTCTAAGGTGGGACACAGAGTGTTAGTGGTGTTAGATTCTCAGATTTGGCACCAGCTTACCACTCTGTGGCGGGAGGGTTTAGCAAAGGGACAATGGCCTCTGCTTGCCTTGATGCCAGATGCTTCAGTTTTTCCCTGTACACCACTGGTGCCTTTCAAGGTGCTGCCCTGGTGCTAAAGCTCAGAGGGAGTGAGTCTGAGTAGGTGAGTCCGTATGTCAGCTCCTTAAGAGGAACTGCTTGGGACTCCAGAATTTTCTCCCCCAGACTCAATCCCCACTGGTTTTTGCAGCCAGAAGTTGTGAGGACTTATCTTCCTGGCACTGGGATCCTGGGCTGGGGGCCTGGTGTGAGTCTGGGACTCCTCCCTCCCAAGATATCCCTCCTGGATTTTTATCCTTGTAGCTGTGGGACCAGCCTGTTCTGGGTCTGTGCCCCTCCCACCAGTCTGGATGGATGTGGTTTCTTTATTCTGTAGTTGTCATACTTCCATTCAGCTCAATTTCTGATGTTCTGGGTGATGGTTGTTCTATATTTTAGTTATAATTTTGATATAGTTGTGTGAGAAGGTGAGCCATGTCTGTCTATGCCACCATCTTTCCTGGAAGCCCCGACATATTTTTCAATTCTCTTGAAGAGATACTTGGAGTGGAATTGCTGGGTACAGGGTAAACAGAGTCAGTCAGGCTCCCTCACCCAGATGTCTGGGCAACTAAGATAAGCAGATTCCCATAGCCTTGAGATCGGGCCGCCTGCGCAGAATCACGCTATGTTATACAATATCTTGGCACCCTGCCGGCTTTGTGTGCATTTAGTACATAAGGGAGTTGGGACTTCCCATGGTGTGACCTGGCTGGCGGCATGTGTGGATAGCCCCACCCTTGAATAAAGGCACCTCAGGTATTCCCATGGGTCCACAAATTTTCTTCTGCTTGCCTGAATCTTGAGTGAACCTGCCTGGCCTTGAAAGGCTGCAAGACACTGGGGTATACAGCAACTCTATATTTAACTGTTCGAGGAACTGCCAGACTCTTATTTATAGTGGCTGCACCATTTTACATACCTACCAGTAGTGTATGAGGGTTTGGATTTCCTGCATTCCCACCAACACTTGTTATTGTCTTTTTAAAAAAGATTTATTTATTTTTAGAGGGAAGGGACGGAGAGAGAGAGAAACATCAATGTGTGAGAGATACATCAACTGGTTGCCTCTTGCACACCCCCAACTGGGAACCTGCAGCCCAGGCATTTGCCCTGACCAGGAATGAACAGGCAACCTGTCTTCTGGCAGGTAGAGGCTCAATCCACAGAGGCACAGCAGCCAGGGCTGTCTGTCTCTCTAATTATAGGTGTGAAGTGGCATCTTATTGTTGAAACTCACTTTAAAAAAATTATTTATTTATTTATTTTTAGAGAGAGGGGAAGGGAGGGAGAAAGAGAGGGAGAGAAATATTGATACGTGAGAGATACATCAGTCGGTTGCCTCTCACACTCCCCCTACTGGGGGGACCTGGCCTACAACCCAGGCAGTGCCCTAACTGGGAATCCATCAACCAGCAATTTCCTGGTTTGTAGGCTGGCACTCAGTTCACTGAGCCACACCAGTCAGGGTGAAGCTCACTCTTCAATATGAATCATTCCATTGTTGAAAGGTAAGCCAGAGCCATTTGCTATTGTGGCACCATTTGCTGAGCAGGCCTGTGACCTTGTTAAACATGACTCCATTTTACTCTCCTGAGCTCGTCCCCAGGACTGGACATTGCTGGGGAGCAAGAACAGAACTAACTGCTCCCTGCAGCCACAGGCAGAAGATAACCTTGGAGCAAACTGCAGCCTCCTGTGACAACACTCTGACAGCCCAGGGGCCTCACAGCAGCACCACCCTTTTTTATCCAATTATAATCCAGTAAAAAGCTCAAAGCCCCTCCCCTTGCTCGATGCTGGTGTATCTCCCCACACTGAGCCCCTCTCCTCTCTTGGAGAGTGAATAAAAATTTTCTCTACATTTTTTTCTCTTTGTGAATTCTTTCACAGCCTGAGCCACTGGCCACTCTAACAACTGTCTTTGGACTAAACATTTCTTTTCCATTCTCCATGCCACTCCTCAGTCCTCACAACTCCCATTGTTAATTTTAGGGTTATGCCTATTTTAATGCCTCATGAAGTCTCGTTTCCCCCATTAAGCATTGTATCCTAAACCACGTTGAAGGTGGTCACAATTCCTTCAGGACTTTCACTCTGACTGTGACACCAAGTAGTGACATTCACTACTTAGTTGCATTTCCATGCCTCTGACCTCATTTAAGCAGTTCAATCTTGAATTTTAAGCATGCTCAAAGGAGCATATTTCTATATAGAATTTACAACACTAAGCATATTGATGAGATTTTATTCATAGTGAATGTTCTAGTAATAAAAATGAATGCTTTCTACACCCTCATATTCCAATAGCCTACTCAAAATGACTAAGAATAATTATTCTCAAATACAAGGTGGTATTTGTGATTGGTCTTTCATCTTCTTCAAGTGATGACTAGTTCTCCTGAGCGAAGAGACTGCCAAGGCCAATCCTGATGGAGGTCAGCTTAGTTACAATACGTTGCAGACAATTTACAGCATTAATGGATCTGGAAACTTAGAATGTCTGACATGCTGGAGTGTAAAAGAATGATATATTTCTTTGACAATTTATAAGATTTGAGAAATGCTAAAAAGCCCTAAAGGTTAGAATAGTGTTGTCTACTAAAAAACAGTGTGAGATAGTTTATGATTTATTTATATGAAGTTCAGAACTTAGCACAACTAATCCATGGCTTCAGAAGTCCAGATGGGGTTGCTGGTGGAGAGGAAGAGGTGGGAGGGGAGTTCTGGGTTCCTGCTTACCTTCTGTTTCTTGCTGTGGGTCGTGAATGGTCCCCTATGTAGAAAATCCATTGAGTTGTACACTTAAAATCTGAGCACTTCTCTTTATGTTACGTTCAATAGATTTTTAGATGTAAAAACATAGGGTATATTACCTGGCAGAGGAGATACCATAACCACAACGGTCGTTTTCCCAGGGCGAGGCTTATCCACTGCACTCTGGACGTGCTGACCCCTGCGACTTCCCCAAATGTGGGAAACTTGACTGCATGATTTGTCGTAGTGGGGGGCTGCGTTCATGCTCTCCCCTAAAAAAAAAAAAAGAAAAGAAAACACAGAGCATAGAAATCTTTGCTAGTCTTTTACAGAAAGTTGATGTGAGAATTGTCCATCTAACAGAATTTTTAAAAATAGATTTTATTTCATACAACAGTTTAAAGTTTAAGGAAAAATTGAGCATCTCATTCAGAGTTCCTTACACTCTATACCCAGTTTCCACATTATTAACAGCTTACATTAGATGATATATTTATTATAATTAATAAACCTATTGATACATTATAATCAAACAAAGTCCATAGTTTATTCCAATTTCCTTAGTTTTTCCCTTATGTCCTTCTTCTGTCCCAGGATCCACCATGACATTTAGTTGTCCCATCTCTCAGGCTCCACTTGGCTGTACCTATCTTTCAGACTGTTTTTTTTTTTTTGAAGATTTTATTTATTTATTATTAAGAGAGGGGAAGGGAGGGAGAGAGAGGAGAGAAACATCAATGTGAGAAACCTTGATCAGTTGTCTACCACACACCCCCAACTGGGGACCTGGCCTGAAGCCCAGGCACGTGCCCTGATCAGGGAGGAACCAGCGACCTTTCCGTTTGCAGGTGGGCACTCAATCCACTGAGGCACCCAGCCAGGGCCTCTTTGACGCTGTTGAGGCTGTTTCTGATATTTTGACAGTTTTGAGGAGGGTTGGTCAGCCATTTTACAGAATGCTCCTCTATTGGGATTTGTCTGAAGATTTTCTCATGACTAGATGGGTTATAAGTTTTGGGGAGGTCTAACAGTATTTGGTGAAACTTTTTAAAAGTTGTTGTTTATCATGTTCCTTTACTATAAAAGTCTCTGTACACGGAACTTTGTAGTAAATTCCTTTTTTTATCACACAGGAGAATAAATAGGGCTGTCGCCTTAGATTAATTTGTATGTTCTCTTTGTTGGGGAATCAAAACTATATAATCCAGTGTGATTTCTTTTGTGATTCTGCAGCCAGAAAAACAGCCTAAATCTGCTCATCTGGGCTGCCTGGACACACTTATTCCCTCTGCTATTTGTGAGAAACACTGATCAGTTGTCTACCATACAATTTGGTATTTGGTGGATTCTTTCTTTCTTTCTTTCTTTCTTTCTTTCTTTCTTTCTTTCTTTCTTTCTTTCTTTCTTTCTTTCATCTTTATTTTTTATTGTTGATTACAGATTCTTTTGTTGCTTTCTCATTCTATTGTGCATTATGATTAATTTGTGAACCACCTGTATTAGTTTCCTAGGATGGTTGTAACAAATTACCACAGACTGGGTGGTTTAAAACAACAGAATTTTATTCTCTCTTGCCCTGACCAGTGTGGCTCAGTTGGTTGGAGGGTCATCCCATATACCGGAAGGTTGTGGGTTTGATTCCAGGTCTGGGCACGTGGCTGGATTTCAGGTTCATCCCTGGTCAGGGCGTGTACAAGAAGGTAACAAACTGATGTTTCTCCTCACATCTTTGTTTCTCTCTCTACCTCTCTACCCCTTCCCCTCTCTCTAAAAGCAATGGCAAATTGTCCTTGGGTGAAGATTAAAAAAAAAGAAAGAAATTTACTCTCTCACACTTTTGGAGACTAGAAGCCTGAAAGCAAAGTGTTGGCAGGGTTGGTTCATTCTAGAAGCCCTGAGGGACAATATTTTCCATGCCTCTCTGCTAGCTTCCGGTGGCTGCCAGCAATTCTTGGCATTCTCTGGCTGGTAGACACATCACTTCAGTCTCCGCTCCATGTTCACACGGCCTTCTCCCTGCATGTCTCTGTGCATCTTCTCCAGTTCTTACAAAAATACCAGCCCTTAGATTTAGGGCCCACCCTAACCCAGTGTGATCCTCCTCTTAACTAATTATATTTGCAAAGACCCTATTTCCAAAAAAAAAGATTACATTTGAAGTTCTGGAGGACATGAATTTGAGGGAGACACTATTCAACCCAGTGTAGTACCTACCGTATACCATTGTGGAGACAGATGAGTATAAATGTTAAATAAATGAAAACAATAATTGTCACCCTTTACTAATCTACTGACTCATCAGAGTCATTGGGATTTCATAAATGTGTCAATAGTCTTAAAAGAAAAAATATTGCCTAGCCTTGGCTGGTGTAGCTCAGTGGATTGAGTACTGGCCTGAGAACTGAAGGGTCGCTTAGTTCAGTTCCCAGTCAGGGCACGTGCCTGGGTTGCGGGCCAGGTCCCCAGTGGGGGGTGTGTAAGAGGCAACCACACATTGACATTTCTCTCTCTCTTTCTCCTTGCCTTCCCCTCTCTCTAAAAATAAGTAAATACAATCTTTTTTGTTAAAAAAATATATTTTTTAATTGTCTAATAAAACTTTGTAGTTGACTCTCTTGTTTTTAACAATCAAGCCCCCCCGCTCCCCCCAAAAAAGTGATATGAAAAGTATAAGAGAACGAACACCAACACAAGGGAAAGGTTTTCCCGCTTGACGACCTGTGGGTGTCTCCTGCAGGGAACTTGGTGACACCCATAGAGCACTACAAAGGCTGCAGGGCCCTCTGTGGCTATTTCCATCTGAGCTCTGAGCAGGAAAGTGGAAGGATACATTGACACTCCCTGGAAACTTGTGGCAGTTGTCTGCTTCTTTTGTGTAATTGAATCTGTGATCAATTTAGAGGAAATTGAGTTGAAAAAGGAAAATAGTAGAGCCATTTCTACCTGTTTTCATGGCTGGCCTAGGCAAAGATACTATGAAGCAGAAATACCAGTCACAGTTATTATGCCACCCATTTAGTAACGGTTGCCAATGGAATGTGGGCTTCTGTATTTTCCCAACCATCATTTCATAGGGACAGCTGTACTATGAACCTTATGAGTTTAAAAATGGGGGCAGTAATGTTTATTTACATTTTACATGTTATTTTAAGGTCTAGAAAAGTTGAGTAACTCTTCTAAGATTATACAGCAAATTAAGGTCTAGAACTAGAAATAAACTGTATAGTACAAGTCTTATCTCCCCATCATGGCGCAAAGCAGCCTCTCTGCTCCCTAATGACTGCAATGCCCTCTCCCATGTTTTTGCAGCTTTGCCACATATTAGAGGCTGATATTATTCATGATCATCAAATAATTCACTCAGCAAACGCCAGGCACTACATTAGCAGTGGGAGGATTCTGAGAAGAACAACTTTTCAAAGAGTTTCAGTCTAGAAGAGACTGACATATGTACAAATCTAACGCATTTTCCCACGGGTTTTGTACTTTTATATTTATCTTCATCCCACTGGGGCTGTTCAAACCTTTTATTTGACAGATAGGGAAAGTGAAGCTCAGGGAACTTTGACCGACACAACTAATTAGTGGCAAAGCTGAGACGCTGAGCAGAGAGCCTGACTTTTACTTTCTACAATTCATGCTAGCTCCTCCTAAACCCCACTTATTTTAGGCAACTGTGCAGTAAAGCTGTTCAGATTAGAGAACTCTGACTGTACTGAAATTAAGCATGCTGAGAAATACTAATTGTCCACTTCTCAGAGTGTGGTTTTCTCCTGCCTCCTTTGGCATATGCCAAATATGTGAACAATATGAGTAGGCTATCATTCTCTGAGCAAACTCCTAAACGTGTGAATAAACTCAACAAAGGACAAAGCCTGGGATTTGAACCCAAGGGAAGGAAGGCACAATGCTGCAGGAGGAAATCTCTGCTTTTCTTAGGCATTCATATTTTTACTGTGCAGTGATATTGAGTGGTAAGAGAGGCAATCAATATAAGTAGTAGTTGTTCAAAATGGTATAGTGGCCTCAGGTGTCAAGATACCTCTTAAAAGTATTTTCTAAGCCATGGCCAGTATAGGTCAGTGGATTGAGCATGGGCCCGTGAACCAAAGGGTTGCTGGTTTGATTCCCAGTTAGGGCACATGTCTGGGTTGTAGGCCAAGTCCCCAGATGGCGGGCATGGGAGGCAACCACATATTGATGTTTCTCTCCCTCTCTTTCTCCTTCCCTTCCCCTCTCTCTAAAAATAAATAATAAAATCTTAAAAAAAATTTTCTAGAAGTAATAATGAAGTGATAAGCATCATCCTCATAGACAATAAAGTGGAAAACAGAAAAAAAGACATTTTTGCCACAGTATCAGTCATTGTTACATATTTTAAAAATATGTGTGTATTTGCAGTGTGGGAAATTCATTTCTAAACATAAATTTGTTATGTATGTGAAAGTCCTGAGGCGCCCTGGCCAGGTAGCTCGGTTGGTTAGAACATTGTTTTGATATACCAAGGTTGTGGGATCACTCCCTCATCAGGACACATACAAGGACCAACCAATGAATGTATAAATACGTGGAACAACAAATTAATGTTTTTCTTTCTCCCTCCTTTCCTCTCTATAAATCAATAAACATTTTTTAAAGGTACAAAAAATGTCTGGAGAAAATGGGCATTTTTTATTAATTTATATTATTGATTATGCTATTAGAGTTGTCCCATTTCCCCCGTTCATTCCCCTCTGCCCTGCACACCCCCTCCCACTTGCATTACCCCCTTTAGTTCATGTCCATGGGTCATACATATAAGTTCTTCAACTTCTACATTTCCTATACTATCCTTAACACCCCCTGTGTATTCTCTATCTACAATTTATGCTACTTATTCTCTGTACCTTTCCCCCCTCTCTCCCCCTCCTACCGTGCCACTGATAACCTTCCATGTGATCTCCATTTCTGTGATTCTGTCCCTGTTCTAGTTGTTTGTTTAGTTTGTTTTCAAATAAGTTTTCAATTTCTTGCTCTTCCTTTTTTCCTTCTGGCACCCATATCATTCGGATGTTGGAACATTTAAAGATGTCCTGGAGGTTCCTAAGTCTCTCTTCATTTTTTTGAATTCTTTCTTTATTCTATTCTGGTTGAATGTTTCTTCCTTCTGGTCCACACCGTTGATTTGAGTCTCGGTTTCCTTCCCACCACTGTTGGCTCCCTGTACATTTTTTTTTTATTTCACTTAGCATAGACTTCATTTTTTCCTCTAATTTGCGACCATATTCAACCAATTCTGTAAGCATCCTGATTACCAGTGTTTTGAACTGTGTATCTGATAGATTGGCTATCTCTTAGTCACTTAGCTGTATTTTTTCTGGAGCTTTGATCTGTTCTTTCATTTGGGTCTTTTTTTTTTTTTTTTTGGTCTCAGCATGCCTGTTACATAGTAAGAGACAGAGCCTTAGGTGTTACCTGGGTGGGGCAACTGACATTGCTGCCTTGTGATGCTATCTGTGGGGGAGGGGTCCGAGAGGGAACAGTGCTGCTTGCTCCACTCTTTGCTGGTTTTCAGTCACTTCCCCCCCTACCCACAATCAAATTTGGCCCTTCTGGTGCTGATTCCTGGGTAGGCGGGTTTGTGTACATTCTAGGACCCTGTGGGTCTCTCCAACGAACTCTCCTGTGAGGCTGGAAGTTTCTCTTGCTGACTCAACCCTCACGGATGTTTTTAGTCAGATGCCAGAGTCCAGCCTCGGCGGGGTCTCAGGGTCCCCGAAGGATGCATGGCTAAGGCGAAGAGAATGAAGGGAGACACCTGGTGGGGTGCCGGAGCACAGCCAGGCTTTTTGGGCCCGACCGACTCACTGAGAAAAATCAATCTTTATTTTTATAGGGGAGGTTATACAACATTCAATGCATAGTGTGATCATTAAAACAGAAATGGTTACCATAGAAATAATTTCAAAAAACACAGAAGGTTTTACAGATCAATCATGTTAAACAAAGAAATAACCAAAAAGTACAGGAGGTCCCACAGATCAACCATATTAAACAGAGGTTGTTTTGACCAAGAGGGTCATTAATCAGATAGCCAATGAAGCTATACAGGCACAAACTTTCAGATACCAATTAGTAACTAGTACCTATTAAGATTCTAGGGATTGGTCTAAATTAAGAGGGTGCAAGGGGTGATTTGTAGGTATATAGAAATCAACTATTATCCTTTGAGGTTAGATTTGTCTAGGTTAGGTAACTGATTTTTTGCCTAGGTTTTTTGATTTATACATCTTGGGGTGGGGCATGTTTTGTGTTCGTTTCCATGTATTGAGGGTATTATTTCCAACTAGAACTCGTTGCTTCTTTACACTCCTGTCCAGGGTATGGGAGGGGTAGTGGCTCTAATAAATCTTAAGCTTTCAGATGGTGACTCCCAGGAAACATTCCTATCAAGAGCTTCCTTCAGCATTCTGGCAGTTGGTCTGCCCATAGTTTAATTTTGTCCTTAACTTCCCAGGTGGAGGAAGGAGGCATCATTAGGTTGCTAGGGGTCTCTATTCTGTGGTCAGCAAGTCATTTCATGCAGAATCAGAGGCATTGTGCAGATTTTTTACTATAACACACAGGTATCCAAAAATCCTACCACCTATTGCTAGCAGGGACAGGCATATGGGAAGAGATAGACAGGAGATCCGGCCACAGTCGCCTCTGCTGTGTAGATGGGTCTCATCTGACCTGACTGTGTCAAAGGTCAGCTATTGGTTGGCTCCTGACAGTCAGAGGCTTTGGAAATGGGCATATTTTAGAGAAATGGTGAGAAAGAAGGCTAGAGTTTAAAACTGAGTACAAATTCCAGAAAGTGATGAATGCCAAACTAAAAAAAATTGTTAATTTAATCCAGATGGGTGTAAACTATGGCTCACAGGCCAAATCTGGCTCACTGACTGTTTCATAAAGTTTTATTGTGATTTGTTTACCTATTCAATAGGTACAGATACCTATTGTCCGTGGGTGCTTTCTGCACAATAAGGTAGTTTTGAGTAATTTCAACAGACCATATGGCCTACAAAGCCCTTTATATATGACCTCTTACAGGAAAAAAATCGGGCTCCTGTGACATATAGTGTTGAAGGTTCCAGACAAGGGGAATGCTATGGTGGGAGCTATGAGAAGTTTAATCTGGCAGGAGGGTGTAAGATGGGCTGGAGCAGGAAAGGGTAAGAGCCCGCAGCGCGCCCCTGCTGTCTTCCAGTATAATGCCACCAGCGCCTAATGAAGTTGGTAGCAATAGAAATGGGGGTACAAGGGCAGGAACAAGAAATATTCCAAAGAAAAATAGAACCTGACCCCGGATTAGATAAAGTGGAGCAGAAGAGGATTCAAGGCTACCTTCGAGGCTCTGAGCTTGGTTTACCAGATGTACGTTTATGTCGAAACTAGAGGAAGAGGAGCTGGCTTGTGGTGGGCTTCTGAGTTTAGTTTTAGATATACTGAGCTTTAATATACCTGGTCTCTCAAGTGGGTATAAATGCCCACAGATGATTGGCAAGGTGGAGCTGGAACTTGAGAGGTCAGTGATATGGTTAATTGCAATGCAGCTGGTAAAGATATGTTGTAATAAAATTTACAAAGGTTTTTAAAAATTATATGGGTCTAATATAAATTGTGATGAAACATGGCCGTGACAGGCCTCCAAAAAAAATGGGCCCTTCCTATCATTGCGTGAGTAACTCTCCAGTGGGCCCGGCTGGGGGGCAGCCAGATTCCCCTCCAAAGGCCGAACCTTATGCTTTGTGTGCTCATGACCTCCTCCTCCTGCTCTCTCCTGCAGCACATTGGCTCCGGTAGAGTGTACGCCAGGCATGCAGAGCCTAAAAAGAACACACTGTCATACGTAGCCATCCCTGTGCGCAAACAACAGGTACTGAACAATTCCAGTCCCTGCTCGTTACTCATTTTACCATACATCAACCTGTGCATCAGGCTCTTAATAGGTTTTCCAGTTTCACTGTGTGGTTAGACCTCAGTTCTTGCTACTTCCAGTCAAAGGCCAATGTTTTTGTTTCTCCTTTCAGTTGCTTTGCTTGTGGAACAAATCAAGTTCTTTTTTGCTTAAGCCATCCAGACTTGAGAAAGAATCTGTTCATCCCACAACTCCCCAAATCCTGACTCAGCAGTTTGCATGGATTCTCCTCCAGGATTTTCTGGAACATTCCTGGACACTCTATCCTTAGGCTGCTCCAGAGTTCCCACTGTTTTGTTTTTTCACGAACTCTCTCTTTTCCAACACTTCTTCAGACTTTCCTGAGTCCAGTTCCCCCAACTGTCCTTTTTGCTCTGTCTCTTGTTTCCTCTTACATTGCTTTGATTAGCACAGAAACCCAATTTCCACATCTAGTTCTTTCAACCCTACTTATAGGTTACCTCGCTCCTTTTCTCCAGACATAATTTTGCAAACTTTCACACAGGTATCTGTAAAAGTTAGCACGCCTACATTTTATGTACTTATTTAAATTTTTTCTAACTTTTTGATTTTAGAGACAGAGGAGAAGAAGGAGGGGGAGAGAGAAAGAGAGAAACATTGATTTGTTTTTCCACTTATTTGTGTATTAATTGGTTGCTTCTTGTATGTGCCTTGACCAGAGATTGAACCTACAACCTTGGCGTATCAGAACAATGCTCCAACCAAGAGAGCTACCTGGCCAGTGCCTACAGTATATTTAAATGTTGGCTGGTTCCTCAATAATGGAGGAGTGGGAAGGTATTTCAGCTCCTGGTAGGAATGTTGTAATAACAGGAGCAACTTTAGAAAAGTTATTTTATTGTTAAATAAAAAGTGGTCTTATAATTCATTAATAGAATTGTTCATTTTTCCTACTCATTAGTATGTGTGAAGTTGCTTACTATATATTTTCCCTGTCACCCCTTTGTGACATGCTTCCCAGATGGTTTGACAGCTGGCATGCTCCAGGGAGGTGACAGGTATAGCCTCATAGTATTTCTTTAGCCAGACACACAAGCTATTTCAGCTCTGACCTTTGTTCACTCACCCTTGACTTCTACATCAAGGGTCGAGTTAGGCATTCCTTGCCCTTGCTTCTGTTCACATTCATCCAACATGTATTGACAAGTCAATTTTACTGGTAAGAAAAAAACAAGTTCACAGAATTATTATAAATAATGAAACAAAAGAATTCTTTACACAGTAAGGGGGTCCCAATCTCAATGTTCACATCAACAACCCCACTCTTTTAGGGTAGTGTTTCAAAACAACATGTCTTATGAAAAACCTGATGTGTCCTGGCAAGGCTGACTGCTTGTTCAATCTTAAGACAGCTTTCAGCAAAAATTACTAAAATATGAAAAAATACAAACAAAATTTAAGATTATATCCCCCCACTGAAGCTCAATGAAAAATACATGCAAACTATTTTTATACCTTCTTTTTTTCCCTTTAAAATTGATTTAAAATGCTGGCTGTTTTTAAACACAGGGGCTTGAAAGGAATATGAAAATAATTTTAAAGTTTTCCTTATTCAATTTGAAATGGTAGAAATGCATTATCTTGCTTTCCATTATTATTTGGGAAATGAAAAACTAACAAATGAGGAAGAATAAAAGCCATGTTTTGATAATAACATGAAACTTTCCTCTGATGTAGTTTTCTTTTGTAATATATGGCTGTATAATAAGCACCAATGTTGTCTTTTCTTTTTAAGGGAAAAGCTCAATAATTTATTTTTCTTATTATTTAAAACATTTAAGTATAGTCATTATACAATATTACATTAGTTCCAGGAGTACAGTATAGTGACTCATCATTTATATACCCTACAACGTGATCAACACAATAAATCTGGTAATCATCTGCCACATGCTGTTTTTTTAGTTTTTACATATAAATTAAATCATATGGTATTTATCTTTCTCTGTCTGACTTATTTCACTTAGTGTCATACCCCCTAGGTCCATCCCTGTTTTCACAAATGGCAAAATTTCATTTTTTATTGCTGAATAATATTCCATTGTATATATATATACCACATCTTCTTTATTCATTTAGATTAGTATTTTTTCTTTATTTTATTGATTATGCTATTACAGTTGGCCCATTTTCCCCCTTCACTCCCCACCACCCTGCCCATCCCCTCCCACCCTCATTCCCCCCTTTAGTTCATGTCTATGTGTCATAAGTTCTTTAGTGTCTACATGTCCCATACTATTCTTACCCTCCCCCTGTCTATTTTCTACCTACTGTCTATGCTACTTATTCTCTATATCTTTTCCCCCTCCTTCCTCCTCCTACTTCCCTGTTGCTAACCCTCCATTTTGTTCATATTTTTAATCTTCTTTTTCTTAGGTAAGTCCCTTTAACATTTCATGTAGTAAGGGCTTGGTGATGATGAACTCTTTTAACTTGGCCTTGTCTGAAAAGCACTTTATCTGCCCTTCCATTCTAAATGAAAGCTTTGCTGGATAGAACAATCTGGGATGTAGGCCCTTGCTTTTCATGACTTGGAATACTTCTTGCCAGCCCCTTCTTGCCTGTAAGGTCTCTTTTGAGAAATCAGCTGACAGTCTGATGGGAACTCCTTTGTAGGTTACTGTCTCCTTGTCTCTTGCTGCTTCTAGGATTCT